>JAQFVV010002558.1:0-23349 GCA_028023455.1 Epiperipatus broadwayi | reverse complement strand
TTTTTCCTTTTTTTAAACCATTATAACAAGCAATATTAATGTGGCATTTGAAAAGCAGACTAATTAGTTTTGTATTCCATGTTTAAACTGTTTTAATGAAGAAAATTTTAGACATATTTTAAAAATTAATAATAACTGTTTTATTTTAATAATTTATGCACATAACTTTTAATAATTTTAAAGCACAATTTCTTAATCATTTATGCACCTCCTTAATAATTTCCCACACACTTTTTTTAGCTGTCCTCTACTTTTACTTTTATAACTAACTAAATTGATCAGCCGGCATCTTTTAAAATTGACTATCCATTAAAATCAAATTCAGTTTTTATCTTTAGATTCTATTTTTAAACTTAATTAAAAGAAAGAAAAAAACAAAGGAGAAGAAAAATATTTTAAAACAATAGTTTAATTAT
Organism: Epiperipatus broadwayi; assembly: GCA_028023455.1. Lineage (NCBI taxonomy): Eukaryota > Metazoa > Onychophora > Udeonychophora > Euonychophora > Peripatidae > Epiperipatus > Epiperipatus broadwayi. The sequence continues at coordinate 22,933 of JAQFVV010002558.1, read as the reverse complement.
ATAATATTTTAACTTTTCTTGTAATAAAGTATTAGTTTTTTATAACTGTTTAATGAGCTAAATAGTTATTAAATTAGAATTACCTAACAAATTATTTCTCATATTTTTAGTTATTAAGTATTAAACATAAGTCAATTTTTAATACTTTTTACAAAGATAATTATTACAACTTAGAAAATTAAAATGTTTTTAAACAATACACATGTAAGCACACAGACATACACACATATATAATTAGAAATGCTTTAACATGATTTTTGGTTTACCTTTTCTACATGCACATTACTATAAATTTGGCTAGTGACCAAATTTAAATTTATAATAGATTACTAATATACTATTAAATATTATCTAAACTTTAAATACCATTGGTTTAATTTTAGTTTGAATGGCCACAAGGAATATCATCCATCCAAAATTATTTTTTTTACTACTCTATGCATTCAAGTATTTTAATTAGAGCACAAGGCTCAATTAAAATTTATCCTATATATATATATATATATATATCAATTAAAATTTATCCTATATATATATATATATATATATATTAAAAATAACAAATTTAACAGTAATAAACTATTAAAAAAACAGTCTTTAAATATGCAGAAGTACTTTTGGTTAGTTTTTTAAACCTGCCTCAACTGCCATTAAATTATAAAAACACAAAGCAGAAGCAAATGTCACCAATTCAAATACCATGAATCCTGTACTTTAATGTTAGCAGCTTGTCTATTTATTAAATGCACTTTTTTCTACTTATAAAAATTGCATCATTGATTTTTCTTTTATTATGTTTTCTTTCTTCATGAAGAATTTTCACACTTTCAAAATCATTTAAATTTATATGTACATGTTTTTTCATGATGAAAAAAAAACTGAAGCAGTCATATTGAAAGTGTGAAAATACTTTGTGAAGAGAGAAACCATAATAAAAGAAAAATTAAGGAAGCAATTTTTATAAATAGGAATAAAATGCCTTTAATAAATAGACAAGCTGCTAACATTAAAATATGGGATTCATGGGATTTGATTGATGATGTTTACTTCTGGTTTGTTTTTTGTTTCAATTTAATGACAGTTGAGACAGGTTTAAGAAATTAACTGAAAGTACTTCTGCAGATTTAAAGACTGTTTATAACCTTTGTATAGAAGTGCCCAGTCACAGATGTACACAGCTTTCAGTAGGTCAAAAAATGTTAGTTTTGACATTACCATAGTGAATTTATGGTCATTTTAAAGCTTAAAAAACGTATCATAAGATGCTGCCATCTCTCAAATTATTTTACAAGTAAAAATCAATAATATTCAAATTTATGTTTTAACAGTGGAAAAGGCGATCTTTCATAGACTTTGATTGGTTGTTGCTCATAGTGGTCAAAAGAGACCACTTGTCAATAATTTTCATTGCTCCAACTTCTTTGTTTCGATTTTGAAAACAAAAATGAAAGTTTTAGAGCATTTTAAAAGTATTTTTTGACATATTATAAATTATTTAGATAAAATATGCTGAAAATAAAATTATTTTAGAAAAATAGTTAAGATTTTAGTAAAAAATATTTACTTTTACACAACGTAAAATGAGAAAGAAATCAATTACATCCACAACACTATGTAATATGTTAAGAATGATCTTTTTAGGTTTTCTGCTATGGAATATTTTTATAATTTTAAATAGAAATGTATTTTTGAAAAAAACTTTCATTTACTTTCATAATCTGACAAATTATTAATATACTTTTTACAAATGAAATTAAAATGGATATAATATTAAAAGCTGAATATATTTTTACTGCTGATTCTGTAATTGACCAATCATAAGTTTAGAGTTTTACCTCACTCAGCTAAACAGAATTTTTGACAACACAACAGTTAATAGTGTATTATTATTAAATTTATTATTTTTATTATAATTACAATTTTGTTTTAATTAATGAACCTTTTATTCATATTAGATATATATAAGATTTAAACTCAGACTTTCTAACTTCCCACTGCTATCTAATCCAACTTATACAACTGATACATATGACCACATATAGGAAAAAATATATAAATGATCTCCAATATTCATATTTTTTGCTGAACCAGCAGTTATCGGTTGGTCCAGATCACCATCTCCCACACATATATACAATCACTGCTCAATTTATATTAAGATAGTAAATCTTGAAACTTTAATGGACAAGCTTCAAACTTCTTCAGTCTCCAATTTTCCAGCTATTTATTTCAATAAAAAATCAATGATGATGCCAATATTATTGTTATACTCATGTTGATCTTAAGACAATCTGGCCTTTCACACATAGGACTTTAATATGTCCACTTAATTATACAAAAGAGGGATTGGCAGAATACAGGTTGAATATGTAATATTTAAATATATATTTACTGCCTATACTAAACATAATGTATTTATAAGAGACTTGAATCCAGACTTTCAAACTCCCCACCACTATTCAATTCATCTCGTACTACTGATATGTATGACTACATACATGTAAAAGAGATAAATGATCTTCAATATATGTATTTCATTCTAAACCAGCACTCATCAGTTATCCAGATCACTATATCACTGTTCAGTTTACACTAAGATAAAAAATCATCACACTTTAATAAATGTGTATATATGTGCATGGAAAATGGTGATCTATACCAACTGATGAATGCTGATAAAGCATGAAATACATATATTGGAGACCATTTATTTTTTTCACATGAATGTTATCATATGTATCAGTTGTATAAGATGAATTGGATAATGGTGGGAAGTTTAAAAGTCATGAGTTCAAGTCTCTTATAATTACATTAAGTTTATTATAGAAAGAATTATATATGTATATAATATTTAAATATATATATATATATATATATATATTTAAATATTATATACATATATAATTCTTTCTAAAATATATATACAGAGAAGCTTATTCATTGGTAGGCCAAACAATATCTACAAGTGATAAGTCAGATATATATTTAATATAAAATTGCCTTGTGGATAATGCATCAATCACACATTGTAATGATGTTTAAAACTCATAAGTTATCATCAAAAAGAAATTATTTGGAAGCAGAGAGTAGTTTCTTTACATAACCAATTTCTGGTTGCACATAGTATCAAATTTAGTTAATTCTTTAATGTGTGAAAACATTTTTATTCTTCTACTTGGTGGCAATTGTTATAGTTACTCAATATTAATCCTTTGTTCTATATTATAATTTAATAAACTGGTGTTAATATTATAAAATTGTAAATGAAAAATATCTTAAAATTATACTTGAATTTTGCATATATAGAAAAAATATTAAAAAATAATACATAATGACAACAATAAACTTTTTTGTGATGAGATAATGTAAAGGAAAATCAGCTCTATCAACAAAAAAAGAAAATTAATAAAATCATTGTTGCTTGAATGTTTTATTAAACATAAAGGAATAAATGTGAAGTGATCATAAATCTATCAAATTCTATTCTAAAATTTAAAATTGCATTTATAATTTTTTAAAATATTGCAAACATTGTGGTGTACTGTATTTAAAAATGTTAAAAAAGGTAATCAATCTCATGACCATACTTTTCTTTTGGCCATTTTGATTAAATTTCTTAACTTTATATTTTTAAATGTAAAGCATATTTGAGTACAATTAAATTGTAATGGTGTATACTTTTGAGTAAAATATAATCATAAATATTTAAATCAACTATGAAAACATGATAAATTTTTTGCTCATCATAACAACAAAGGAATTGAATGTGCAATTACTTTTACAACTGCTACCTGCTAATCAGCATCTTTGTAGGTTGTTTAGATCCCTTAAAGTTTATTTTCTCTAAAGAATTCTATAAATTTCCATCCTTTTTAAGCTTTTGGAACTAATAAATCAATACGGTTTATATAATGAAAACAAATGCTAATTGAAAAAATAGTCTTATATAACCACAGAAGAATGAAGCAAAATTGATGGTCTCTCAGTGCCTTCTCCAGAAATTACCAAATAAAAAAAATTGTAATTATTAATCACAGTGTTAATGTTTATTGGTATGTATAAATGTGAAAATTGATGAAAGCAAAGACAGATAATACTATATTTAAATTGAAATAATGCCTTATTTTTTATATCCATATTTTAATTATTAATAATTAATATGAAATAGCTATATATTTTTTGCATATTAATTTGATATCAAAAAATTTGGTTAAACTCATTAGGTATATTCCTGTAATAAAGAAGTGGTGGTTTCACAGCTTCAAGTTACAGTTTTATCATTATCTTAACTTGTATTATTAAAAGATTTTTTAAATGAATTTAAATTCTGGAATAAGACTTTCTATTGATGTTTTAATTGGAAAAAAAAATTGAGAGGTTAATATTTGTGATTCTGACATTTTTTATTGTAACATCTGGTGAAAGTTCTACCATCATGAACAATGTTAATGTAAGGATTCTTGAATGAATTTTTTTATTATTTTTATGTTTTTAATGCAAATGAATGAATGTGGATTTGAGATAAACCTATCAAATTCGGCTTTAAAATCTTATATTTGCTTTATAGTCATTAAAATATTTGAAAATATTATAATACTGTGTCAATTTTAAAAGGTGATAATAATCTATAATAAGTTTCATAATAAGTATGGTGAAAAAAGAAAAAACACCCTTAAAAGAAAATTTTCTTCAAGAATAATAGAATAAAAATGAATGATGTTTGACAACTGTTTATAAGGTTTTAACTCTCTCTCACACCCACCCACACTCACATCCAACCCCCCCCATATATATATATATATATATATATATATATATATATATATATATATATATATATATATAAAATATACAAACCATTATACAATTACAAATATCCAGTAACGCCCTCTGTTTAAAGATCTATATCTCAATAATAGCAAACCTTAAAATGATTAAGGTTGTATGCTAAACGATGTTAAATATTGAAATACAGACCTACTCAAACACAGAGCATGAAATTTTTAAATAAGCAAACGATCTTAAATTTTTGCTAATAAACTAACAAGTTTACAAAGTTATTAAAGACAAACTAAACATTAGATTTTAATCTTTAAATTCCTCCCAAACTATAAATGAAAAGAAAGTTACTGTTAACACTAAAAATTTCATGCTCTGTGTTTGAGTAGGTCTGTATTTCAATATTTAACATCGTTTAGCATACAACCTTAAAGTGGTATCATTTTAAGGTTTGCTATTATTGAGATATAGATCTTTAAACAGAGGGCGTTACTGGATATTTGTAATTGTATAATGGTTTGTATATTTTCTATAATTATTTCAGTTAGTGTTAACAGTAACTTTCTTTTCATATATATATATATATATAACTGCATAATCAATAACATCTAAATCTATTGAATTTATAATACAATGTCAATAAATGCAACAAGAAAAATAATATGAGTTCTTAAGAAATCATTAATTTTATTCTTTAGAATCCTTATTATGGAAGAAACAATTAATTTAACAAACATATTTATTTATATATCAGGAATAAAGTCTTTCTGCATCTAGTTTGTTTAAAATTGCATACCACTGGATTATTTTAATACTCTTCATTAATTTAAATAGCTTATGTCATTAGGGAATAAAATGAGGATTTCCATCTTTTAGAAGTAAATGTCAAAAAATAAAATGAATGATCTTGTCATCAGTTCCTGATTTGGAATATAAATTATTAACATAGATGAATCAATTACTTTTTATGTGTCCTAAAATAAGAATTTAATTTGAATTAGATCATGTATTATACTGGAGAATAAAAATTTAATTTTTAAAATTGTTTTAGCCATATATTATGCTAAATCTTTACCTTGGTAAATATCAATATATATTATTTAGTTTTAATTAGCAATTATTGAATGAATAAGTATCAATTTCTTATTTTCATTTATGACTTAAACTCAGCTTAACATTGAGTCTTTATAGAGTGTCATGCATATGTGGCAGCTGATTCATTGAAATGTTTTCTTTTTTAAATTGCATAAAAACCATAAGCAAGACATCAACAAAAACTTTAGCATTTATTGCTGATTAATTTCATCTTTAAAATGATGTATCACAATTTGAAATCAGATAAAATTTGAATTTTTTATTAATATTTTTATTAATAGATGCATTTAATTTTTTTCTTTTCAAGTCAGTTTACTGGTTTATATGAGGATGAGAAAGGCAGAAATTCTTTATTGGCCTTATATTATAATAAAATAGGTTAAAATAAAACTGATTATTTGCATTTCAAGACATTCAATGTGATATAAACATAATTGCATAATAGGAATATCAGTCATAAGTATTCAATTTTTTAATTATTTGAATAATATTTTTGATTATAACTTATTAATTTGTTTGTATTGGTGTGTATGTGTAGTATATAAATTATATAATATTAAATCCTTTATGCTCTTTATTATACAGTATATAAATTTGCATTCAAATATAACAAAAGTGGTTTTGTACAATTTTGGGTCTCTGATCCAAGTTTGAGGCAAACTTATTTTATAGATGTAATGATTCTCAAAAAGTTTAATAATTTATTAATGTGTTTATATTTGTATTTGTGTTTTTACTTGTATCTTTGCATTTGTATAATAAACAAGTAATGATTTATATATAGAGATAAGTGCAATGTAAATTTTAAGACTGATTAACAAATGTACAGAAAGATTTCAGTTGATAAAGCAATCACAAAATTTACTGGGCATAGTACCATGTGACAATACAAACCCTTAAAATCAATAAAGAGAGATTTCAAATGGTGTGTGTCTAGTGATAGTCACAATGGGTATGTATATACCACATAGAATCAAATTTGGTTTTTACCTATGCCTTGATACTCATGCTGTGGAATCAGTAGTTTTGTCAGATCTTGCCTCACATTATTTTCAAGTCTATAGCTAGCAAATGAGTTATATGCAAATAAATTATATCTCTGTGGGACAATAAATATAACAAGATAGCATCACTGGTGTACATAAAGAATATAAACATCACTGACATACACAAAAAATATAAAATAATAAGAGAAAACTCATTTTATCAGTGATGCAGACAGTAGTCTACATTTTTTAATTTTAGATGGACAAGTAGCCAATTGCTATGATGACAAATGCATATTCACTTTCTGGAAATGATTTGTTTTGTATCTTTTATTAGGATAAATCTTTTTCTTATGGACACCTTTGAGATTTGTTAACTTTTGGGATACAAGATCAAAATGAAAAATTCTTATATGAATAGTTTTGGAGATTCTGAAGCTATAGATTATCTCAGATAATAAGTATTATATATGGTTTGAAAGATAATTCTGTGAAAAATACAAAGAAGTTATCAATGAAGATGTAATTTAAACTTAGTTAATGATAAATTATAAATTATGAACAAACAATAAAGTAATAATTATATCAAATGTTGAAATTTCTTTTTTTTTTTAAATGGTAATTACTATTTGTCTTAGCCTTATTGCTTTCCTTAGTTTTTTTAGTTTGTATCTGTCATATCTGACCCTGCCTTCAGAAGTGGATTATTCCAGATTCCTTACCTGATTGGCTAGCACCTAGTTGCTATCCAAAGGGATTAAAACCTTCACTGGGATTTGATGTACAAATCCCAGTGAAGGTTTTAATATGCCAGTTTCAACAGATCTAAACGTATGAAATAAATAGGCGATTTTTTTTAAAAAAAAAACTATGTAAAACTGTTGAATAAAATTGACTGCAAACATAAAGGCATGTCAATTTGAAGCTTCAACTAATCATGAGAGCTTTACTCACAAGGCAGCATAAAAGCTTGTTCTTTTGGTTTAAAAGCTTCATTGAGTTACTTACAATAATGTAACTGCAACACCAAAACTAGTCAAGCTAACACATTAAAAAGACTTATAAAGTATGAAGTGCAAAAAATTAAGCATAACACCGGGTCACCAAGCACTCAGTCAGCTCAGATAATTTACCATAAAATAGTCTAAGGCATTGTTATATATCCAATGAGCACATGCACATACATATAGAATGTCCATATCACAAAGCAACATACACATTTTGCAACTGAGTCAGACATATAAAGGCAGCATGTCTAAAATTAAAAAGACAAACAACCAAGTCTATTCCTAAAGGCAGTAAAGGCACTAATAAGAACCATAAGGAATTATCCTGTATAAATCATATCAAAAGTCTGGATTTATACACACTGTCATAATAAATGATACATTAGTTAATATGAAACTTGACACAGGGTCAGAAGTGTCTATAGTTTCAAGAAAGCCTTGGGCAATCATTAATAAAAAGAATAAATATTAACTGCATCCTTGCAGTAGGTCAATATCAGACTATCAAGGGAATAAAATCAAACTGTTGGGTCAAGCAACAGAAAAAATTACTATGTCTAGCAAAACTATATACCTACTACTGGTAGTGGCATTAGGCAACTATTGTGATTTACTAGGCCGTGACTGGTTCAGTCACTTAGGGTTCAAAGTGACCAAAGTGAACCAGCTCATGTATCAAAGTTGAAGTCTAATGACTCAGAAGTCTTTAACAAAAAGGTGAAATTTGATGCCAAACTTCAACTAGAAGATAAAAAACCAAAATAAAATTCCAAATAGGAACAAAAGTACTATGTCATAGGTACTATGGGTCCACAAGATGGATACCAGCAGCGGTGGTGCAAATAAAGGACCTCTACACTGTCATTGTGCAAACTGAAGATGGTCATCATCATCATCACATCACAATCAGCTAAACTCAGCCACACATCTAAAGCTATCAAGACAGCAGCAGACAACCAGAAACAAGCTCATCAAGTGAAGATGAAGAGAGGAACAGCAATCAACTGGAGAAAACAAGAAAGCAGACAATATGTCACCCAGTGCATTTCAATGACTATGTCCTCCAGGGTTAATTTTAGCCAGGGGGAGGGATGTCATATCTGACCCTGCCTTCAGAAGAAGACGATTCCAGATTCCCTACCTGATTGGCTAGCACCCAGTTGCTATCCAAATGGATTAAAACCTTCACTTGGATTCATGCACCAAATCTGCATGTTTCCTGTAAGGTAGGGGATCTGCCTTTAAATAGTCAACCTTTTGGAGACAAGGCAGAGGGCAATTATTTTTGTTAACCTGAATGACAGAACGTGCTCTCCATTAAACCCTCTGCCATCAGCAAAGGTATTTCTCTATATATTATCATGGCATCCACGCAGTGAAACAAGTCCAATTATGGACTGAAAACTGCTATGTCTGAATTAGAGCTGACTCAAGGCAAGCTAACTACATAGCTGGAAGAGTCTTACCAGAACTCACGAAGCAGGCTAATCATTAGCTGGAAGCAAATTCCATACTTTGCTTGACTATCTCAGCATTAAAGTATATCAACTATATTTATTTATTTGTTCAACTTTGCACTAATAAATTGTACAGATTAATTGCTGAATAGATATTAATTTTTGTATCTGTTGATTTGGAAATGAACATGCAAGCCTAACTAAACACAATAGTATCAATGTAAAATTTTTTTGCTCTAACATTGTTAAAACTGAAATTGTGAGAATTGTATCCCAAATCGATTTTTAAAAAAATTTAATATGGCGCCTGGAGAGTCAAACAAGTTTTAAATAGGAAGGAATATTTTAATTGAATGGTGTTCTTAAAAATAAAATCTCACTTTTTATTACGATTAAGAAGAACATAAAAAGATATAAAAGATAACTTTTTTTAGATATAATAAAATATCCACTTTACCATACGTTCATATATCTGGGCTAGTATAATAAATGATTAAGTAATAATCATTAATATATTTATGTAAAGTCAATGATATCACACTTGTGGTGCACAAAGTTTATTATTGATTAAAATTGTTTAAAACGCATCTTTTCCCAAGTTAAATGAAAATGAAAATGTTTCGCTAAAGTTATTTAAAAGGTATCTTTAGCGTCTATTATTTAAAACGCATCTTTTCTAAATATTATATAAAATGAAAATGTTTACTAAAGTTAGTTAAAACGTATATATTGCGTATGCTGTTTAAAACGCAGATTTTGCCCAAGTTATTTAAGAATTATATTTGCGTAAATGATTTAAAATATGTATTTTGCCAGTTATCTGAAAAAGTATATTTCATGCAAGCTATTTAAAACATAGATTTGCATTCGTTAGTTAAAAACCATTTTTCATTATTAGTAAGGTCTATTTTGACGAATTATTTAAGATGTGTAATTTACTTACACATCTATAATTTGCGGGAGCTATTTTATAACTCACATTTTATTATTTAACAACCAGTTTGCTATAACTTCGTTTAATTAGAGGATAAGTAACTATACAGAAAACCTTAAATCAGATTCTCATTATCGCCTTTAGCGCATAATTTAATAAGCTCATTTATGAACTGACCGGTGGTAGTAGCACTGAAGAAGCTAAGATTTTGGCGTAATTAAATTTATTAAATATTAATTTAGCGTTGCGAATGTATTGCTAATTTGCATAAAAATGCATATCTACTTGCTATGTCTATAATGGCCTATCTCAAGATTGTTCCACGTCCAGGCACGCCTCGAAAGTTTAGGCCACTGCGACAGTTCTTCGTATTTTGTCAAGTCACACCTCGCAAGTTTAGGCAAATGTGACATTTATTCTTGTATAATGAAACCAAAGCGTTTCCAAAGGGCTCCTAAGCCAATCTTCTGTTCTTAATAAAAGGGCCTCTTCCATTGTAGCAAGCACATCGGTTAGGGAACCGTTTACTAGGTAATAAACCCCATTAAGAATGCATTCGAGCCGCACTTATCTGATAGTATAGTTTCTAACGCACTAGAATCTGACGTTCCCCTGCCACCACATCTCAGTTCAGTTTCCCTAGAAAGTGACTTCGGCTTTGATCCGACCTAGAATCTGAGTTAATGCGTTTATCTGTATAACAATATTATATCACGCAAATATCTATAATATGATTTTGAATATATTTATAATATAATCTTAAACTTAGTCATTATAATATTTTAAACTTAGCAACAATGATATAATCTTCAACGTATTAGTAATATCTAGCATTTATCCATCAACTCGATTACTCTAGCTAACTATAACCGATTTCAAACATATAAAACATGGCATGAATTACAACATGAAAGGTGACATAAGCTTACTAAGAGTCTATTGCTTTGTAATATCATTTTATACCCTGAGAAAACTTACTCAATGCTTTGCAATAATATTGTTTTATAACTCTGAGCATGCATTCATTGCTTTGTATTATTATTTATAACCCTGAGAATCCACTCACCTGCGTGTGAGCTAGCTGTACACAACTTGCTATGTGTCAATATTTATTAAATGTTATATTAAATTTATGAAATATAAATTTGTCTCAGTCTCATTACTTGCTCATTATCTTATGAATCACTAGTTAAGGTATATAATAGAATATGTAATAAGGGGGGAATGTCTCACGTTTTACTGCTTTGATATTGCTGGAACGCGATCAAAGAGATATCGAGTGTAACCTCAGGCATGTCATTCGCGATGGGTTGACTTGGAAGCACGAGTGAGAGGGTTGAGGTATGATCAGACATAGGGTAGTACTGTCCCAACTTGGTCAGCTTTTGGTTCTCTGGCTTGGACTCTCAGTCTGTTGAGCAAATGTACAAACCTGACCGTTACAGTATCAAGTTATTTCTACCAAAAGCACTCCAACCAAGTTTAATTCTATGATTAATTTCCTCTATTATGTTTCCATCTGTATTAATAATCTGACCAAGGTATTTATAACTGTTAACTTCTTCTAATTCATCATAATCAATCTTTATTTTCATATTTTGAGCAAATCGATTAAACATTACTTTAGTCTTTCTAACATTTATCTTTAATCCCACTTTCCTACTTTCATGTAATAATACCTGCAACATTGCCTGCAGTTCTGAAGCATTATTTGCAAAAAACAACTACATATTCTGCAAAATCAAAATGACTTGAATAATCTCCATTTACTTTGACTCCTTTAGTTTCCCATTTTAATCCACAAAATACTTGTTGCAACACTGCTGCAAAAAGTTTTGGAGATATGGAATCACCTTGTCTTACATCTTTGTCAATGTTGACTTTCCTAGTATCATTATGTAATCTAATTGTTGCTGTTGCACTTTTATAAATATTCTTTAAAATATGACAATATCCTGGATCTATATCTTGATGATCCAAGGCTTTAATCACTGAAGAAATATTTATAGAATCAAATGCCTTTTCATAATCTACAAATCCAAAACATAATAGCAAACCATATTCATTTGACCTTTTTATAACTTCTCTAAATACCTGGATATGATCTACTGCACTAAAACCACTTTTAAATCCATCTTGTTCTCTTGGTTGGTGGAAATCTAATATTCTCTGTAGACGAGTTGTAATTATCTTGGTAAAAATTTTGTATAAAACTGATAAAAGGCTGATAGGTCTGTAATTTCTAATATCTTCTTTATCACCTTTTTAAAAATATTATTACTGTACTCTTCCAATCATCTGGTACATCTTTATCATTTAGACATTTGGTATATAACTTTGCTATTTTTTCCCATTTCTTCACCTTCTTCTTTTAATATATCAATTATAATTACATCATTAACTGGAGACTTTTTTTTCTTCATACATTCAATTGCATACCTCACTTCTTCATTTAAAATTCTGAGTAATTGAGGAGATGTAATAGATTTAGGAGATACTTGTTCCTTATTACTATATAATTCTTGAAAAAAGTCTTCTACCCATTTCATGATGTCATCTCTCTTTTTAGTAATAATTGCATCTTTTCTTCTTATTGCAGATATAAATTTTCTACCAATACCAAAATGTTGTTTTACATACTTGAGACTTTTATTTTCTTCAACATCTTTCCTTGCGAGTTCACAGTTACACTTTCTTATATCATTTTCAACTCTTTTCCACACCATTTTACAAAATTCAAGATATTCATTTTTTTTAAATGCATCAATTTTTATATATCTTCATATTCCTTCTTTTCTTCATAAATTCTCTAGTCTCATTATAAATTTTATTGGTAAATTGCTGCTTTTTTTTACCAGCTATCTTTGTTGCAGTTTTTACAAGTGTATCAATTATTTTCATATTAATTTCATTCAAATTAGAATCATTCAAAATCTACTAATACTTGAAACTGATTTGTAAGTTCTAATTTAAACTCATTAGAATGTTTCTGAAGATTAGGAATATCAACTGTAAATGTTTTTCTTAATAATTTTTGTCTCTCTAGTTTTGCATTAACACATATCTTACATCTTACTAATCAATGATCACTTCCTATGTTAAATTTATTAAGAACATTGCAATCTTAAAATATGTATTTTCTGTTAGTCAAAATATAATCCAATTCTGATGTACCTTCATTTGGATGCTTCCATGTCCATTTTCTTTTAACATTTTTCTTAAAAAAAGAATTCATAATATAAAGTTTTTCTTTTTCTGCAAACTCCACAAGTCTATGTCCTCTCTTATTTTTATTACCATAACCAAAATTACCTACAACACTTTCATTTTTCAATTGTTTACCAATTCTAGTATTAAAGTCTCCCATAACAATTTTAAAATGTTGTTTACTCTGATCAAAAGCCTTTTGTACATCCATATAAAAATCCACTGCTTCATCACTTTGAGGACTTGTTGGGGCATACACCTGAATTATCTGCATTGGGTATCTGCTATTGAGTTGTATAGCTAATCTTGCCACTCTGTCTGGCACACCATCAATCTCCACATATGTTGTTCTTCCACTTTTTATTTATAATAATTCCTACTCCACTTGTATTTCCAATATTTGTGTCTTTATAATAGAGTACCTGTCCACTTTTTAAATCAATTGACTCTTCCCCTTTTCTTCTAACTTCACAAAGTCCAATAATGTCCCATTTAATATAAGACAGTTTTTCTAATTCTTGCAATCTTTCTTCACTCAAAAGTGATCTGCAGTTGTAAGTACCTAAATAAAAAGTCATCAACTAATGGCAGCCTGGATGATTCTTAGCACCCTCTGCCTTCAGCCACCCATTGCTGCCTTGGTTGGTGACTTTACAGCCTCCTGGGAATAAGAGCCATGATTTAGTTTTGTCTGTCATAATTGTATATATGTATTGGAAAATATTTATCATTTACACAAACATTCATTCTGCTTTATCAGGCAACTGAAAAGGCAATGGTGTTTCTTGATTTTAAACCAAGAGGTAAAAAGCCCGTAAACTCACCACACTGGCTAATGCATGATGGTGAGCAGCTCATCCATGTTCATATACTATATGAATAATCACATAGTAAAACCTGCTGCAATGACAAGAATGTATGGAGTGAACATTAGCAATTTGCCCTGCTTGGTTCCTTTAAGACCTCCAAGAGGAATCAAAGGGTCTCCTTTTAGTTAATAGCAAACTCCTTTCTGCAGCTGTAAAATGTGTATGCAGAAGAAATTGGTTGTCATATCTTAAGTTGGAAAATTATAGAAGCTAAATGAGCTTTTGCGTTATGAGTTCTAAATATCCAGGATATTTTCATCAGGCAATCTATATTAGGAATCTTACTTATTTCCATATCCAAACCAATAAAGAAAACATGAATTTATTAGTGTACATTCTATTTGTACGTTGACCTATTGTACATTAACACAGAAACAAACATACTAATAAGCTGAATCTTTGTAGGATTCATAAGTATTAATATACATCTATATAGCGTAAACACAGGCATAACAACTATACTACTGGAAAGAAAAGCTAAAATAGAGACCAATACGCCATAGTTAGGTAATATATAGAACATATTATTCCATTTCAAAGATAAAAAGAAAACAAAATTCAAATCTATTTATGACATTAAAATAAACACATTGTTTTAAACTTTTATTTGCTTTAAAACAGAAAAACAGTACTGAAGTTTTAAATAAGTTAATTAAGAATTGCTACCAAAACTATCAAATGTTTTCTTTAATTTTCATTTCAAGTTATTTTTTTTAATGCTAAGAATAAAAAAAAATATAAAGTTTTATAGAATGAGTTATATATTGTTAAAAACAATAATTTTGTTTATAAATTTAAGAAAAGTAATTGTAAAAATAAATTAATATTAATAATTAAAATTATATATATATATATATTGATTCGTGTACCCTTTATGTAAGAGAGAAAAGTTCAACTCATATAACAAATTAATTATTAATAATTGAATTATAATAACTAAGTTTATTTACCTTTTAATATATTGGTCTACTGATTTAAAGTAAGTAATAATTGCTAAACTGGAGTATTTTGTGTTACTGGATGCACTTAGGATTATGTGTCTATATGTTCTAGTTAATACCAGTTCCAATTTATTTATGTATGTAAACTACACTTGAAGCATTTTTCATTTTGTTTTAAAGTAATAATCACTTATAATAGTTTATATCATTGGAATATATTTGTCAAAGCCCTAATTTTTTATTATTATTACTACTAATTAATTAATAAATTTATTAATCATTATTTTAAATACTAGATTAAATATTTTGTATTTTTGCTCTTATTCACCTACAACAGAGATCTCACAATTGAAAAAACTAATTCCAGACAACAAAATTTGCAGTATGTATGTGTGGATATTTATATAATTCTTTCTAAAATTATTTAGATATATTCCCTATAGAATTATTTAAAAAGAGTAAGGTACTATCGGTCACATTACGTGATGATGACTATAAGGTGATTTAAGACTTCTATATTTATGATATCAAACGAGCCTAATCATCAAGGTTTATGATTATAGTCTTTCATGCTTTTTGGACTTCATAAATATAGCATGTTTATTGTCGCACACAATATAAGATTATTTATTTAATAGTTAGGTATGTAATAATAAGTAGCAAAAATATTGATACTTGCTTATGTCACATACATTTATGGACTTTGATTGAAGATAGCTTTAAATTTTATATTAAATTTTATTCCATTCTCAAATGATGACAGTTGACTATACTTGTCGCATGCCTTAGTTTCATTTATATTTGCCATGATTAGTTGGTCCTTTCTTTTTCTTTCATTTATTATTTAAATATGCTAAATGATTGATAATCTATTTTTTAGTAAAGGTTTGGATTTATTGCATTTTATTCAGTTACAATATATAAATAGATAAATGATGGATGATTAGATAAATAGATAGATAAATGGATGGAGGATGGATAAGGAGAAAGATTTACAAAATGAGATTTTTCTTTCTGTTTTGGCTTTTATGAATGAGGATTTAAAATTCAAAAGAAAACAAAGATTTATGCACCTGACAGCTAACATTTGACTACTTTTCCACTGTCTAGTTAATAATCTGAAATTTAAAAAGATATTACAGTTTTGAACTAAGCAGTAACTATATATTTTGATAATTTGTATGAATTTAGCTTGTTACAATATTACTAATGAGAAAAAGTATGATTATAGCATCATCTTTTGTAATCTAGAATCATCAATGAAAATTAGATAGAATTAATTGCAATTTATTCTCAAAACCAGAGTAGTTTTTAGCTTCTGTTTTTACCAATAAAGCTGTAAGCTGATCTGGGGATGATAATTAAATTATATTTACCATGATCTTGTAACTGCTGATTAACTCAAATTTTCAGTAGATAGTATAAATACATAAGTAATGATGTTAAGGTTTCAATACATTTACAGATCTGGTGTCAAATGTATATTATTATGCAAACATAAATTCAAAATTTAAAGCTTCTTTCTAATTTCAGGATGTTAGCTTGATGGTAAAAACGTTTGTAGTGACCTATAAATGCATAACAGCATTGGATCTAAATTTGAAGCAAAAGTACTCATTGATAAAGTAAAAGTCCGAAACTGGTCTGGAATCTAAAATGAAATTTCTGTTATTGTGACATGCTGAACATGGCTTAGATGGTAATAAAGTATATAATTGATTTTATAATACTGTAATAGGGGAAGTAATCAAATGATATGTTATTGTAAATATATACATAATTTAAATGGAAGTAACAACTAATTCAAAAATATATAAACAGTATTTCTTGAAATGTGACTTCCATTTAAAATTTGTGTATTTAGCTATGCATATATATATATATTGTTAATTTTAATGTTTATATATATATATATATATATATATATATATATATATATATATATATATATATATATATATATATATATATATATATATTGTGGCCTGTCTATAGGTGGTACAACCCCAAGCAGAGTTTCCAAGCCCCTTATATTAGGCCCTACTTGGACTCTGGCTAGGTACTATTAACAGACTTACTATATCCCGACCATTTTCTTTAACTATAACAATTGAATTTAGATAAGATTAGTATTTATCCCAAGTTACTTTGACATGAGTAAATATTTCTAAAATAAGATGTATTTTAAATATAATTAACATGAGACTCGTTTACCCATAAACAGATCACATCCCCTTAACATTAAACAAATACAAAATATTTGTTCAATGGCATAAGAATACCTAGATACTCCTCCTTATTAAGTATCTACATACTCTCATGGCTAACAATAATATCCAATATTTTATATTTATAATTATTAAGTTTTAATTCAATCACTCATTAAATTAATCTGTTAGATAATTACAGATAAACTGTGATTCCTATTATTTTTGATAATTAAGATTGGCAATAATCACAAAATAACTTTACAATAAGGAGATCTCAGGATAATCATTGATTTATTAATTCTTCATACTACCTATGGAATATCAAGAGGGATTTTACAGATTTCCATGGATAGTGTACAAATTAAGAAAGGCTTATAATTTAAATTCATAATCAAGCTTTATATGCATGTTCTTTAATACTGAATATTAAAATAATATTATTAATTAAACTGTGATTAACACTAATACTTTCAATAATAACTAATGTATCATTTAATTTTATATTAATAAATACACTTTAATAATTGGCAATGTCATCAATGACCTATGGGATCAAGGCAGCATGTAACAAGTAAAAAATCTTTACTAAGAGATTTATGCTTATTAAACTGTTAGATTTACTCTAAACTGAATTGACTTTTCATTTTAATTTTGACTGTACATTTTGAGTTGTGTGATGTGGTGAGAATGAGCCCAGAAAAGAAATGCAGCAATTAGAATTTGATAAAACTTTTAAAACAATAATTTTAATAATATCCATTACAAATGATAATAAACATTACAATTAATATCGAATTTAAAATAACTTATAACAAAATAATACACATATATTATAATAACAACAGAAAATTAATCTTTGGAGTATTATTATTAAACAAAACTAACAATTTCCTATTATATGTTGAGATATTTATCCCTATGTATGTGAACTACATATCATACATTCAGTTTATTAAACAATCATTTTTTTCCCATTCATGGTCCATTAGTTCAACCTCTACATAATAATAGTACTTGATGATTAAGTAACAATACAAAAAATAAGTGAGAACATAGGGTCATAATTCTGGAGGTTGGTAAGCAAACAAAATTAATACTTTTATCTTTTACATAAGAACAAAATCATTGTTTTTAGTTTATCCATTCGCACATGTAAATACAACCTGCTCTCTGGAATGTGTATATATCATTTTAAATACCCTTTCATACTAAAATATTGAGCATATTTGTTTATTTAAATGATTAATAATTTTTAATTTCAACTTAATTATTAATAACTATTAATATAACAACACTTGAATTAATTCCTTATTAAATGATTTAGTTCTCCCACCCCCTATTATACTAACAAATCATAGATTAAAAATATAAATACCAACATTAGAAAGAAGTTCTCTTTTAACTTTCAGCTAAAGTATAAGAACAATTTTAAATTTTCTAGTTGTTCCACACTCCATAAACTTATTATAACGTTTTTATTTTTCCTTATTTTTTTTGAAGATTCTGCTTATCCATAGATTCGCGCGCGAGGTATTTGAGTTACTGCAACAATGATCCTTCGTTTTGTTCTTTGTTTAGTAATAAAAATTTATTTGTGGCTTGCCTTATTTATTTTAGATGATATATATTTCTCTCTATAGTAAAAGGCACACTTATGATTTCAATTAAAAATGTGTCGTGCAACGTTTTTTTCCAGCTAAAACTTTATAGAAACTGACATTCCTGCCGGTATGGCTCAGAATAAATAATTCTATTTCACATTGTAATTAAGATTAATATATATATATATATATATATATATATATATATATATATATATATATATATATATATATATATATATATATATATATATCATATATATCCAGAATAATAATGAACACTTTTCATTTATTACTAATTTAGTTCCATTGAATTTTAAATATATATACTTAACTGTTTCCAAGAGATTTACTATTCTTTTATCTATCCTTACTGGATATTTACGGTGTTTATTTATTTCCTTTTGTGTATTACTGCAGTTCATTTTCCCTATGGCACAATTATTGTTACTTTTCAGTGAATATATTCGTTGATTATTCATCTCCGATTATTTCTTCAATATTTATTAATTTTCAAGAGATTATTGGGAATTACTGATTATTGACTTGCCCAGTAGAAAAACGATTAATTTATTCCATTATTTTAACAACAAAGCTTATAATTATCCATATATATTGATGTAGAGTTGCAAATCATAAGGTTTTTAGGAATTTTTAATCCAATTTTTTTTTTTTTTTTTTAAAAATATATTACAAGGGGGTGAAAAAAAACTATTTACATATTTTACGATCCAGCAAGAGAAGAAAAAAAATCTTTCTTTTTTCTCCAGTTTGATAGTATACAATTGTTTGACACTTTTCGATTGGCTAATATTTCCCACCTTTTTTTGTTTATAACAACATAGATTTACCTCTCAAGTTTTTTGGTTTATTATTTTAAAATGACCGATTTTTTCGTTTTGGAAAAAAAAAATATTGAAATACAATATTTTTAGAAATTAAATAAAGATAGAATTTACTGTTTTAATTTTAAATCAGTATTTTGTAAAATTAAACTTTATTTATTTACTTTTGAATATAGCAAGATTTGAAGATAAATAATTTCTATTTTTAAAATCAAATGCACACAAACAATAATTATTAGCATCTATAACACATTCTGTTTACAAAATTACAAGTTAAACTTCACTGATTTTAAATACTAAATGATATCACTTGTCCATCCACTTGCATATATACGACTCTATGATTATTATCTATGTGTATCTTGAGTTAAGATCATTTATAAATTTCCATTAGCTAAAACCGAGTTTAAATCCTATGATCTAATATGTCATTACTGTCTTCTTTTAATAAGTAAATATTATTGGATTTGTAAAATTTAAAATTATACACCAAAATCCTATTTTAGAATAGTCTGAGCTAATAAAAAGTGCACAACATCCCCTCCCTTCATTTAATTTTAAATTTTATAATGCTTAATCTTTGAAAAAAAATAACTTTTATATTGATTTCTACTGCATGGCTTTTTACAATAAATAAATGAACAAAATTCCCTGCACTCTTGAAATTCATTATTAAGTCTATTAATTTGCCTTTGAACCATTCATAAACTCTAAATATCACACTAAATTTACTATTAGGTTTATTAATTTGTCCTTAAATTAACAAACTGTAAATATCATAATAACTAAATTGATAATCTCTATCACACTAATTTTGACAGCTTCTGTTTTAGACACTTACAGAATAAGGAATGAGGCTTCGGGCATTATATGTAGCATTCTCTCCAATCTGTTTAAGAATTTTGTAAGGACCCTCATACAAGCTTAATAATTTTTTGTATTTATACTTCTGAACATCACTGACATGAGGTGTTCGTAATAATACTAAGTCATCTATTTTGAAGGGGTGTGGCTTATTACATGACCTTTTAACTCTTTTCTTGCCCATTATTTTAAGCTTAGTTTTTGCTTTTTCCTGATCTATTTGTATATTAATATTTTCCCCTAACTATTGGAAATGAAGTTTTAATTAAAATAGGTTCATGTCTCCCATAATGTAGCCTCATGGAAGCAAAACCAGTAGACTCATGATAAGTTATATTTATATAACTGATAATTTCAGGCAATTTATGAACCTATTGGGTATGGTTATCTGGTACATAGACTCGAAATAATCTACTTAACTCTCTCATTATGCGCTCACAAGGATTAGATTGAGGATTCCTTATGGAGCTCATAATGTGTTTTATACTTTGAATTTGAATCCAGTGATTCCATTGGTGAGATACAAATGCAGTTGCATGATCGGTCAGGATACTATCAGGCTTACCAACAATAGGAAATTGATTTCCCATTAAACATTTGATAACATTCTTTGAATCAGCTTTTGGTACAGGATACACTGCTACCCATTTACTGAAAATGTCATATGCAACTAATATAAACTTTTTCCGGTTAAAAACATGGAAGGGGTCCATAAAAATCAATGGCTAACAGTTCGTTAGGCCGATCCAGGACTATAGGTTGCAGTACACCTGCATAGGACCTATTACAATATTTTGATTTAAGACAAATGTCACATGATTTAATGCTTTCTATAATTCTCCTGTACATATTTCTATAATAGAAAATAGATTTTAATACATAAAATATTTTGGGAGCCCCATAATGACCATATTTATTGTGGGTATATACTATTAATTTATCTATTAAACATTGTGGGACTACAATTCTCCATGATTTTCCATCATTCACAATCATCTTAAACATTAAGACATTTTGATATACCTTATATCTTTGGTACACTCTTCTGATATATTTATTAACTTGTGTTTTATTATCCTGATTATTTAACATAGTCAGGATGCTATTTATTTTCATATCCTGACTTTGAAGCATAGAGAGATTTTTATAATTTTCTTCTATATAATCATTCTGCAGAATATTCATACTGTTGATACATATGTTCTGAGTATTGGGGTTTCTAGCTACCAGATAGATAGGGTGATGACTAAGCACATCCACAGGAATATTCTTTCTCCCTGCAATATAAATAACTTTATAGTTATATTGTTGGAGATACAAGCTCCACATTACAAACCTTTCATTATTTAAGTAACTGTGATTTAAAAATTCCAGACTTCTATAGTCTGACCACACAATCACTTCAGAGCCTAACAAGAACTGGCACAATTTCTGGAATGCCCAGACAAGAGCTAATGACTCTTTTTCTGTGATGGAGTAGTTCAGCTCTGCCTCTCGTAAGTGCCTGCTTAAGAAATATAATACCTGGGGCATCTGATTATCATTAAGTTGATATAGTACTACTCCCAGATCATAGTGGCTACTATCTATCTGTAGTTGAAATGTTTTACTGGAAGTCAGGATATGCTAAAATCACATATTTAAGAAAAAATATTTTAATCTTTTCAAACTCATTACTATGCTCAATGGTCCAAAGCCCATTTTCCACCTTTTTAAAATAAATTAGAAAGATATAAAGTGTCTCCACCAAAGTTCTCATAAAATTTACGGTAGTAGTTGCATAGACCAAAGAATGATTTTAACTGTTTCACAGTTTTAGGTATGGGAAATGCTGTATAGCAGCCACCTTTTCTGGATGGGGTTGGATACCATGCTCATTGACTAAGTGTCCCAGAAAAGTAATTTTTTTTTGTGCTATAGAGCACTCTTCTAAATTAATCTTTATATTTTTGGAAGAACACTTTGAAAGAACATTCCTAAGCATTCCAGATGCTCTTCCATACTCACCTGACTCAATGACTATATTATCCATATACATGATGATCTTCTCTTCAATTGTTTTGGAAAAGACCATGTCTAAACATCTAATCAAACCAGCTCCACTGTTAATGAGACTGAAGGGCATATCGTCTGAAAAC
>JAQFVV010002557.1:0-23356 GCA_028023455.1 Epiperipatus broadwayi | reverse complement strand
ACGTGTGTTTCCCAACCTTTTTTGGCTCGCGTACCACTTGGTAGTACATCACGCTAAATTGTACCACTTCGTAAAAATGATTGTATTTCGTGAAATTTGTTATTGCGAGTGTGTTATATTATTTGCATTATAAATATTATAAGGTGACCATGTATGTATTCACATCACATAATGGGACAAATTACATTGAAACACGACTAACCGTCACGCCTGATTATAAACTCACTGAAATTATAAACTCAATGTAACATATTTATATGTATGTGTTTGTTCAAAGTTTCACTTTTTTTTTTTCAAAATATTTATTAAAGATTACATTATTACATTAAAAATTATTTGGTACATATTTTGTTCAAAGTATTTTCTCATTCCTTCATTTGGTTTTCCCAAATTTGAGTCTGTTTTCTCTTTTTAGGAGCATCTTGCTATTGGTTGGGCCATGGAGAGGATAAATCCAGCATGTCCCAAGTCCTGGTAAAAATAACCTCAGGGGTTACCAGGCTATCTCTTGTTCTTGTTTTCTTTATATTGTTCTGCATGAAGTTAATAGGATTAAAATTTTGATGATTAAATACTAGCTTACATCTAGTAATCCACAATAGATGATCAAAAATTAAAGAGAGTCTAATATCTGGTTATGATCCTTTTCTGATACATTCTTTCAAATTAAATAATTTAGATTGATTTGCCTTGATCCGACTCATTATTTATCTATTATTTTGTCATATTTCGTTTATTAATAAATGGTTTTAATAAAAACACAAAATTATAAAAAAACAATTAATATATTTTTTTATCATAATCAAATATTTTTATAAAATAAATTTAATGAAATCCTTGTGCTTGTTTTGAACAACATAATTTTTTGAAATTTGGTTTAAAACATGCGAGGTATAATATATACCCTTAAGTCTATAACTGCGTTCAATCTGTTTCGATACTTATTTTTTTTAAAAATATATGAAGTAAAAGCTCTTCCTACTAATTTCGTACTAGTAAACGGTAATAATATTTTAAGAGCTTTCTCAGAAAGTTGTTCATATTCTTTAATGTTTAACCGAAAATTAATTAGATTGTGTCATTTGAATTCTACTTGTAAAGTTCTGTTACATGATAATTCTATTAAATTTTCTTTATCCTTTATTGATAATGATGTAGCTTTTTCTAAATTTTCTGCATAGACGGAATTTGAAATACAATTATCATTTGTGTTTTCGGGTTTTGGAAAATATTCCATGAAAGACAATTTTAATTCTGTTAAATGTGCTATTATATTTTCTCGTATATCTTGAGACAGACTAACTTTATTTTCAAACAAAAAAATAAGTAGATTTTCGAATACTTCCGGTTGATTGTTGATTGTTTTTGATACAGTTTCCAAAAATCTAATTTCTTAATCATACTTTCAATTTTATCATTAACATTAAAGATCGTTATCGACTGTACATATTAATAACTTTACCGTATAATATTATTAATTAAAATAATTTTTATGAATTATAGGAAAAAACGTTTCTATGATATTTTTATGATTTAATTTTTTTTATGACCGCCATTATTGATTATTTTTCGTGTACCACCAACCAGCAACTCGCGTACCACCAGTGGTACCCGTACCACAGTTTGGGAAACACTGTTTTAGAGAGTAAAATAAAAAAAGTAAATATGATTATATTTCTAATATTTTTATTTTAATTAACTACAATTTTTATTTTTTAAAAAATTGCAAGAATTCAACCTATTCCAATGAATTGATTAAAGGATCGCAAATTTAATTTTAGAATGCCTCAACTTACCTTCAACTATTTGGACTTGTCCGGAAACCATCTTACTTTGATCAGATTGAGAATTCATTGCTACAGACCAGTGGATTCATGAATAGTTACGATATATCAAATAGCAGAAACAAACCAATAGATGATAATGCTATGTGATTCAAATTTAAATGTTTTTCCAAATTCTAAATGAACATTTTTATACCTGAAAACATAGATTTAATAGATGCAATTGGATTTGCATTGGCAATATTTTTTTTTTAATTTTAAGTACAATTAATAGCTGAAAAATGTAAATGAACTTTGAACTATTTATTCTTGCTGTGACATCATTATTTTTAAGTTAAAACTGTCAATGAAAAAATAAAACGGAATCGATATACAGTAATTGCTTTAAAATTTCAATGCGATTTAATATTGGTGTTTCATGTAAACAAATTAGCAAACTATGTATTTATGACAGCAAAAAACAAACCAATTTTATCATTTTAAAAGTGAAGGGGGGGGGGGCAAAAATTATCTGATCGATCACATTAGTTTCTGTTTCACGTTATCGATAGTCTGAAATTAATCACGAATAGTACGATTAGATTATTACTATTTAATTTATCTCTTCATATAATTACAAAAATAGAATGAACTATAATGATACACAACTATTATTCATTAATAATTTGTTAAAATATTATGAACTATAATCTTTCACAGATAATATATTTATTGCAGTTGATCGCAAAAAATCGTTTTAAAATCAGCCATTCTGCATCAAAATAATTTATAAAATTAAACGTAATTTATTTATAGTATAACAAATACATTTAGAGTTTTCTGGGATGAAATGGAAGCAAACAATTTTAATTATATATGTGTGTATTATAGAGCGATACAATGAAAGTAATAAATTTACATTTGATTATTTGAGGTTCCATAAGTGATGGAGATTAATACATTTTCCATAAATAATAAATTATTTATATTTCCAGACTTTAACAAAACTTATATTTGTAATAATAGTTTTTTGGCAGTAATATTATTAGGATTTTATAAAATAAAAAAGATCAATTTTCTAATATTAAAATATGTTCATAGCCCCATACTATAATTGATCAATCAAATATTGTTATTCAGTGCTTACGAATCCTACATAATTAATGTCAACTTTTAAGAACATTCTTACATTTATTGTGCTGAAGATACTTATCCCTAATCAAGAATGTTTTTGTCCATGATGAATGCAAAAAAACATAAATAAATTAATGTTTGTTTGAGGTTACTGATGGCTTTAGTGTTGATTGTTATCATCTACATTTATAAAGCTATCAAAACATTGAATAATAACTTTATTGCCTTAATAAACTACAGATGTATTTTAGCAGTGACGTCCTAAGGAGACTATCAATAATCATTGATTGTACCGTACATAATCATCACTAATGGTATCAGAGACCATACTATTTATTGTACTCTATTTTATACGAATATCTTTTTTCATTTCTAATTAAATCAATTGCAAAAACGGTATTAATAGATAATAGAGTACAAGAATGGTTACGCCTTGGGAATTATCAGTAATAATTGATGTTTTCCAAAGCATCATCATTTGTAAAACACCTTCATAATCTATTTACTTGGAAATGATCACAAACTTTATCAGATTTGTCAAGCGTTGGTGGCCGAATAGTGAGCACAGCCGCCTTACAAGCAGTTGTCCCTCGGGTTTGTGGGTTCGCTTCCCAGCCGATTCTTTGGCACATGAGGAAAAAAAAACTTTATCAAAGTTTAAGTCTTCTAAAGTGTGTGCAATGAGTTTACATAAGATTGCAATTCATATTGCTTTCAATTATAATTTAATCCTATTAATTGTTAAAACCACTTTTGTAAAAGATTTATTTTCTTTATAAAATATATCTTAAATTAGTTGGTATTTAAATAATACTCACATAAACACATTAATTTTTTTCTGTAATAACGAGAAACATATGTTTCTAAATTATTGGTATTATCTCATATATTTTAAAATCCATAATGCATGTAAAACTGTGATATGTAATATAATTTTTGTAAAAGGATTTAACCTACACCGTAATATCAGTAAATTAACGTTCTCTTGCCATTACTTATGTAAACTTATCTGATGTACAATAGGATGTTTTATATATAGGGAGTATGAGCAGAGACTTTCACATGACCCAGAACTCTCCACACTATCTCATAACACTGATACCCTTGAACACATATGTGTTGAAAAGATAAATAATCACCAGTATGCGTATTTCATGCTAAACCAGCAATCATCAGTTGGTCCAGATTACCATCTCAACACATATATGCTATAAGTGCTCAGATATATATTAAGATAGCCAATCCTCATACTTTAATGGACAGACTTCAATCTACTCCACACTGCAACTCTTCAGCCGTCCATCCAATTGAAAATTTGATGATGGAATGCTCAAAGGCCAACCTGAGGCTGAGATTCTTGTCACACTCATGTTGACCTAAGATCAATCTGACCCCTCATGTCCAGGACATAATCCATTTAATGCATATACAAGGGATGGGCAGACATCTCTACTATGTAATAACTGAAACACCCAGGCTTATTATATACCTGTGTCTATATATGTAATATATAGGGTATATGAGCACAGACTTTCACATCACCCAGCACTCTCCACACTATCTCATAACACTGATACACTTGATCACATACATGTTGAAAAGATAAATAATCACCAATATACATATTTCATGCTAACCCAGCAATCATCAGTTGGTCCAGATTACCATCTCTACACATATATGTTATAAGTGCTCAGATATATATTAAGATAGCCAATCCTCAAACTTTAATGGACAGGCTTCAATCTACTTTACAATCTTATATATTACATATATAGACACAGGTATATAATAAGCCTGTGTGTTTCGGTTATTAATTAGGATGTTTTGTAAAAACATTTATTTTTTTTATAATATGTACAGAGAAACTTATGTTTGTAGCTCAATATATTGCTAATGTTATCTTAATAATTATATAAAGTTGTATGGCATTGGTTAATTAAACATCAATCAATCTTTGTATCAATATATATATATGTTGATCCGAAGATTTTCATGGGTTGCATATATAAAAGACATATTTTGCGGGTTTATCCGTGTTAAAATATTTTAAATATTGACATATGGACGTTTCGACTTAGTAACACAAGTCATCCACTGAGTGATAAAAAGTAGAAATATGGTTGTAGAGGCGCTACAATCACTGATTTGAAAAAAACGTTAATGTTCCACCAATAGCAAAAATGTTAAATTAATAATGTTTTTTAAA
This sequence comes from Epiperipatus broadwayi, assembly GCA_028023455.1. NCBI lineage: Eukaryota > Metazoa > Onychophora > Udeonychophora > Euonychophora > Peripatidae > Epiperipatus > Epiperipatus broadwayi. The sequence goes on along the minus strand of JAQFVV010002557.1, from coordinate 18,250 downwards.
AAAATCTTTCCAAATAGGAGGAAGTTTGCTTGTATCATCTCGCTTATTGATACAATATGTCCTTTTAAGTATCTCAATGGCTACGCTAATTTTGCACTGGTATATATTATCAGACCTGGATATGATCTTGGTACTAGAAAAATTAATTTTATGACCTGAATCCATAGTATGGAGTGAGAGTGCTGATGATGATGAATATTGTTTAATTGCAATAGCATGCTCATCTCTCCTAACACTGATGCCATGATTACTCATACCTATGTAAGAAGCTTTACAATTTTTACGTGAGATTTGATAGACACCATGAGGTTCAAGAGGGATTGAATCCTTAAGCTTGGTTATTATATTGCTGATCTTTTGATAAGTAGAAAATGCTGTATTTATATTATAGCGTTTTAATATATGTCCAATACTGTCTGTAGTTCCTTTTACATATGGAACACAAATCCTAATAGCTGATTTATCATCTTTTTGTTTCCGATTTTGTCCATTTTGGGCTTGAAATAAGGCTTTTTTAATAAATTTATAATTATAAGTATTTGCTAATAAAACACTATTAATATGATTTATTTCTTCTTTCAGGTGTAACTTATCTGAAAAATTAAGTGCTCTATTTAAAAAAGTTTTGGCTACAGAAACGATCTGAGTTGGGTGTTGATGACAATGTAAATGTAAATATCTGTCCGTGTGTGTATTCTTTCTATAAATTGAAAAAGATAAAGTATTTGGTGTTCTGGTGAATAAAACATCAAGAAAAGGGAGTTTTCCATCAGACTCTATCTCCATTGTAAATCTAATATGATGATGCATATTATTTAAATGTAAGAAAAAATCATCTAATTTATTTTTTCCATGTTTCCATATGATAAAAATGTCTATGTATCTGAGCCAAATGAGGGGTTTTAAAGAGGATGATTCTAAAGCACGAGTTTTTATATTTTCCATGAATAAATCAGCTATTACTCCTGAGATAGATGAGCCCATAGGAGTACCAAAAACTTGTCTGTAATGCTGTCCATTATATACAAAATATGTGTTCAAGAGACAATGTTTAATCAAAGCAATAATATGGTTTGGCAAATTGCAACGCTGTGAAATTACATTTAAAGCTTCATCAATTGGAATGTTTGTAAACAAAGACACGACATCAAAACTGACCAGAATGTCATTAGCATTAATTTTTAAATTTTTTAAAACTGAAATAAAATGAAAAGAGTTTTTAATATATGATTTAATAGATGGAATTGTAGGTTTAATGAAATCCAATAAATATCTAGCTAAAATATGAGTCGGAGATTCTATTGCACTTACTATTGGACGAAGGGGGGTATCTGGTTTGTGAATTTTTGGAAGTCCATAAAATTTTGGACAGACACATGATTTTTCACGAGGGATTATTTTTTTTATCTCTGTTTCAATAGGTGATTTATTAATAATGGCTTTTGTTGTTTTTTCCAAATATGTAGTATGATTTCTTTTTGATGGTTTATAAGTTTTATCATCAAGCAAATCTAAAATTTTATTATGGTAAATGTCCCGATCCATAACATCAGTGGCATTACCTTTATCAGCTGGAAGTACAACTATTGATTTATCTGATTTTATATTATTTAATGCTAGTCTTTCTGTCTTTGAAATATTATTTTTAGGAACCTTAGCTTTTTTAAAAATATTACAAATCTCAGCTCTATCCAAATCAGCTGATGAAGAATCAATTTTATCGAGAGCTGATTTAACACTATAAACAATTTTCTCAAAAGTTATCCGAGAAAGCGTTAAAGCAAAATTAAAACCTTTTTCTAAAACCGAAACTTCATCTGTAGAGAGGGATTTCTTAGATAAATTATAAACGGATTTTTGATTTGGATACGTAATGACTAGTGATTGTTCTAATTAGCATTTGTAATTTTTTCTTTTTGCTGTTACAAATTCCGAATCTTTAATTGATCTAAAATTTGCAATACGATCAAAAAAAAAAACTTTCTTAATTTAACATTTTTGCTATTGATGGAACTTTAACGTTTTTTTTCAAATCAGTGATTGTAGCGCCTCTACAACCGTCTTCTACTTTTTATCACTCAGTGGATGACTTGTGTTACCAAGTCGAAACGTCAGTATATCAATATTTAAAATATTTTAACACGGATGAACCCGCAAAATGTGTCTTTTATATATAATGTTTCAAAATCTTTTTAAGGCATTATTTGTCTTAAAACGGTAATTTTCATATTTTAGAACAAAATTCTGTAAATAAACTGAAATTTTGGATTTTCATATAAATTTCAGTATTATAATATTTAATTTTTTTAAATTAATCATTTTTAATTAATAAAATTTTCATTTCCCAATAAGACCATTTTTTTCTAATTATTCACACCACTCAAGACAATATTGAAAAATCTTAATTTGTCTTTCAAAATAAAATAATAGTGTAATTTCTATAAAATTATTAGTAGTAAACTTATAAAATTGTGACTTACGATAGAATATTTTATAAATACCCTGATTTACTTTTGTAAGACTAAAAATATTCATCTATAAACTGATAAATTATTAATAGTTTCTCTTATATATTTTTAAATACATATATTGGTAATTTAATTTCTGTATAGCTACGTAAAGTCGCGGCATACTGTAGAATGTTTGTAAAAGCATTTGTAAGATATGAAAACTAATATGACCTGTGCCTAGCATCGAATAAATCAATTTTTAATGTTATGTTTGTAAAACTTATGAAAAACTGTGATATGTTGTGAGATGTTTTGTGAAAACATTTATGTTTTGTGCCAAATCTGTTTTTATTACTTCTCCATTGCATTATATACTTTAATTAATTTCACTTGTGAGTTATTTTTTAGTGTAACACTTAGAGATAATTAGTTGTCCCAAAAAAATAAATAGAAAACAAAGATTTCTAATTCTGACCAAGTGGGAAACAGGAAGACTAATCACCAGAAAAATTTGGCATTTATGCAGATAAATTCCAATCCCTATGGATAACAAATGAATTGATTACCAAATCATAGTTATCATTTGAAGCTAATTAAAATTAGTAGTCAGAAGATAAATTGGATTGTGTGCTTGACAAGTTATAAGACTCCATAAATAAATTCCACAAAATGTATATAATATATTATACAGCTTTCAATTCTTGGAAGATTATTATTTTTAATTGAACAAGTTTTCCTCTTGGTACTTTAATAAAAGTTTATCTATTTTGTAAAAAAAAAATCAAATTAATTTGAGTTTAGTTTATATAGTTTAAACATTGGTCTAATGTGCAAAAATGTTTTTCACCTTTTTCAAATAAACCATTTTTAAAAAAAAAATATTATAAACTTGTTATTACTAATGTTAACAATAATAAAAAGTAAAGATATTTTCTTATCATAACTGATTATAAGAAAATAATTAATTGAGTCCAGTCTAGTTATACCTCTCGCAAATTTCAAATGGCTTGATTTCATATTATTTTTAAAATAAAGTAGGTGTTTTCAAAGTATTTTCTTCAGTATGCCTCTAGTTTGCAAAATCAAATTGGTTTGAATGTACTTTGAATTTTGTACTCTTCCACTTTATGTTTTAAGTATATCTCATATTACATGTAATCTAGACAGTGGTAAATTTAAATCTTTTGCAAAAACATTGCTAGTTGTTTTTTACTTTTCTTAGAAAAATATAATAAAAGTTGTGCAACTGATGGCAACAACAATTGATTTAAAAAAAGCAATCAACTGAGTATAAAAATTCACTCAAATCGTGTTACAGAAGTAATTTTATTTAATTTTTTGATTATATTTCTAAATATTTTATACACATAATTTAACATTTATTGTTAATAATATTTATAAAAAATCAAATTTTAAACTATATATATATATTTAAATATAATTATTTAAATTTTTAACACGGATGAACCCGCAAAATATGTCTCATATATATATAATTATTCAAAACAATACAATAATTAATACAGTAAAACAATATTTTAAAAACAAATATATACCACAATTTAATAGAAGTACTTTCAACTATCTGTGTAGTCGTTATCAACTAGATTCAAATTGTATTAAAAAAAACCGTTACAAATGTAAACAAAAAGTAATACGTCATACATCAATTTTACCACAATTCATTAATTTTTATATTGGCGGCCTGCCTGTTTATCAAATATTGCTTTTCACTTTGTATTAACATAGCTTCTTTAATTTTACATTTATTATTATTTCTTTCAATACGCAAAATTTTAACTTTATTAAAATCAAAATCAAAAACATAATTACATGTTACATTATGATCAAAAAATACTGATGGTGATACATCATCATTTCTAACTTTCTCTTGTCTTGATTTTTGCACTCATTTATATAAACAGCTTGTGGAAATATACGTAGCATTAAGTTTAAATTTTGAAATTCAGTTAGAGCTGACGAGGATTACCACGGATTACCACGTAATTGAAAGCGCTACAAAATAATTTAGACTATTATATTATATTCACCGTTAACCTTATTGTTATTTCTTATATTTATATTTTATAACGGGTATTGTATTATATATATATTAATTTAAATAATGTATAATACAACTATTTATCTTAGGACCAGTGTGAAACACTGACTCTAGTTGCAGGGTAATAAAACCACATTATGGCCATTATGGTTAAAAATTGATTCTATATAACAATTATATTAATCTGCAAAAAGGAAAAAATAATATGACATTATTTGGGCAAACTTGTACTGCTAATTTGATATCAGCATTGCTTTCTAATGGTAGTCATTTGTTTTACATGATTTTTTTTTCAATTGAATGCAATTTAGAATTTAAAAACCTGTGATAGCAACCTACTTATGTTTTTCAGAAAAAAATGTTATAAAGTTAGTAAATGGAATACATGATTCTGCTTTATGACATGATGTAGCTTATAAAGAAATAATAAAGATTATTTAATATATTAATCCTCATCTGTTATGCAGTTCGCAACTTTAAACAATAACAGACAAGCAATGATGAAAAAATTAATCAACATAATTAGACAATTGACTAAAGATTTCAGCTAGGAGATTTTATAAAAGAAATTCTCATTGACCAATTATTGCATGTCATAGCTAATGACAGTCTTAAGATACAAATCAATTGAATCAGATTTGACATATGAGATGGCTATTAAGAATGACTAGCTAATGATCTAATATAAGAACAATATTGCAATATAAAGCATATTATAGACAACCTAATGAAATTTATAAAACAAATAACACAAATTATGAATTCAGAAAAGTTAGGTGGGAAAAAAATTTTAAATTTGGAAATAAAGGAATGTTGATTCCATATGACAAAATAGCGCAAAGGGAAAGAGGCAAGTTAAAACGCATTTGCAGAAAATAAAACATAATTTCAAACAAAAATAAACATTTTTTTCCTTACAAAATGTCAGAAGCAAAATATGCAATCAGACATAAAAGGAAGTTAAAATCAATTATATTTAATTGTGTATGGACCAGGTCTGTTGAGCGATATCAGTTATTTATAACTCGGGTTAGAAAAGGTTGCCCAAATAGCGAACTGCAATAGCTTGCACCAGCTTTTAGATAAACCGAGAAAATTAATCAGTCAATAATTGTTAATTATTAGGAAGATAGTTGCATTATTATGCAAAATTGCAAAGATACATTTAGATTTGTTTCAGAAAATACACACAGATATATGTCCCTGCTTGTGTGCCCGCATGTGGGGGTACGAATAGTAGTCAAACTAGTCAAATGTAATGACAAAATTTAATTTTTTTTAAAGAAATGTACAACTTACCAGTTTGCAATGAATATGTGAAATAACAATTTGTATAGCTTAGCTAAAAGCAATTCGATCATTGTAAAGAATCATATGGATTGTACAAGTTTTATTAAAAGGCAAATTATTTCTTGTACTAATAGATGTCATGCTTTAGATAAAGAAACTACTGTATCATGAAGAACAAAAACGCTGAAGTAACCAGAAAACAATATCCAGATGTCATTGTTTCAGATAATGGCACAAGAAATAAAAGGAAAAGGAATCCCAAAATTATCACCATTAGTTACACTGCTCCTTACAATATATATATATGAAAAACAAAAACAAGTTTTATATACATAAACTTGCTATCGCTTGTATTTATGATCAATAGATGGAGCTTTACCAAGACCTCCAAAACAAGCGTATTTTTGTTTACATAAACGTACCTTTAAAGTTTCTTGCAATGATATATATTGCGGAAGCTTTGACTATGTGGAGAAACTGAACTGATATCAGACCCATATAGCTATCTGGTTTGATAAGTTGAGTTTGAAGACATTTACGTGTCTAAAAAATTCATGCTTGCAAACTGATAAAAACTTTTTGCATAAACGCTTGGAGTTAGTATTTAGGTCTAGTTTCTAACTCCTATCCTTCACTGATGAGAGCAAATCAGCTTGAAATCAGCTGATCTGAGGGTGGAACAAACGAAAGAGACAGTGAATATTGACTCTGACGTTTATGTAAACAAAAATACGCTCGTTTTGGAGGTCTTGGCAAAACTCCATCTATTGATCATATATATATATATATATATATATATATATATATCAGGTAGTCAAAGATATTGAAAAGCAGATGTCAGAACCTTAACTTCTGCATTTATGAGTGCAATTTGTGAAAATAGATTTTATTGATGATATTATGAATATCCAGAATAGCTTTTAGAGAGAAACAGAATTCTCCATAAAGCCATTACTACCTGAACTTTGGCAACTGGCTGCAGTTACAAAATATGACATGCATTTTAGGAAATACCATCAGTATTTAACGAATACCTTTTTATATGCCAATAACAGACATAAGCAAATAGTTGAGAAAGAAGTTAACTGTTAAAATCAATAAAAAAATAAAATCCTTATTTAGAAAAAAAATGTATAAAATTACTGGATCAAGTCTGTTTATTGTCTTTGCTGTGTCAATTTAAATTCTTAAGCACTACGGTTTAATTTATTCTATATAACATTAAATAAATTAAACTAGATAACAATTATATTGGGGGGAATTTTTCATAATTTATTACCAATTTCAATATTTCAATTACCAATTAGTCAAGGAAGCTTCAGTCATTGGTACAAGATAAAAACGCGAACATATAAATGTTTTAGTTCATTGTCACCAGATGCTACTTTATTTAATAACAGTGAAAAAAAGGATCATTTTATGGTAATTTTTATAACCCACACAATTTACAAGATGGCTTAAATTTAAATAGTTTGGTTAACACTATATATATATATAATTTATTTAAAAGTAATAATAAGCTGGGTTTAATGCTTTTGTCTTCACAAATTGTCACAATCATGCATAAGATTTATTTTCAAATTATTAAATGTCTTTCTACTAACTAAAGTTTATTTAAATGGCCGGTTAAATATGAATTTGAAACTTTCATATATATTTTTTGCAAAGTTTTTTTTTTTTTCACTTGTTTGAAGAATGTATAGTTTATAAACTTCTAAGATCAAAAATATTTCATGCTTCAGATAAAAAAATTTTAATAAATAATAATAATAATAATAAAAATAATAATAATAATAATAATAATAATAATAATAATAATAATAATAATAATAATAATAATAATAATAATAATAATAATAATAATTTCATCTGCAAAATATAATCGTTTGCCGCTCGCTCTAAAAAATAATATGGTCAATCAGATATGAAATGATTTTTTGATAATAAAAAATAAAAATAGTTAAAAAAATTTAATATTGATTGGGATAAATTACTTTAATAACTGCAATAGATATTTCCCAAAAATGATACTGGAAGAAATTTGGTCACCAACATTCTCTATCCATATGAGTTATGAAAATAAGCTGAAAAATTGAACGAAATATTATTTAAGTAAATACAAAAATATGAAAATATATAAATAAACACAAATATATATATTTTAAAACTTACATGTAAATAATTCTTTTAAAAATATATGTTAATAAAGATTTTACTAGGAAAAAACATCAGATTGAAAATACTGAACACATAGAAGTGTGTGGGAAGGACAACTCATGAAATAGACAAATAGAATAACTGAAAGAGAATTAATGCCAAAACTACGAAACTGAAAGCCAGACAAATTATATATTGTAAATCTATATATCCAATTTCTTCAATAAGTTGAAGAATGAAATATTTATATTAGAAAATATTTTTTTAAGAAATAAATAAGATTTAATATCTGTGTGTGATTTAAAATCAAGGTTCAAAGTAGATTTTGAATAATTATGCATAAGCAAAAAGTAATGTCGAAATTAGCTTTAACTGATTACGTTTAATTAGAAAGAAAGTAGGAAAATTAGCATTTTATTTAAATAAAGCAATAGAATAATAAGTTTGACAAAAACCACCAAAATCATTGTTTTATAATTAATTCGATTTATTCGAAGTTAGACATTCAGAAATAAATTGAGTTAATCAGATTAAAATAACTATTTATCTCATTCAATAAAATATTCCTGAAAATAAAAATTGAGTGAATATATAAATGTGATTCGAAACGAATTACAGACTTCTCTTAGGTCATCTTGAGAAATTGAAAGTTCTCTGAAAGATACATTCATTCCTATTTTTTTTTTGCCTTTTGAGTTGACCATTCTTACAATACATTAAAACAATGTAGGCTGAAAGTGAATATACACGTAGAAAAATTAAAAAAAAAATGATGGGTACATTTTCAAGGTTTACTTCAAATATTATTACAAATATGATTAGTCATCAAGAAAAATGATTTTTCAAATAAACGATAAAAGATATTTGCATTCATATTTTCTACAGATTTTCAAAAAGTATTTTTTTGCATTTTAAGAATACCACTTTCTTATATATTTCAAACTGAGGGCTGGACTGGACCAAGAGATGACCTCCAGATCACTTTCAAGTAAAGGAAGATTGCAAAAATTAAAAGAACTATCTATCTTTAAAAGGACATAATTAGACTTTGTGAAGTTAAAAAAAAGATGAAGAGACAATTGATTAACGAAGTGGAAATATACTGTACCAAAAAGACACAATATTAGGAGCACACATGGAGTAGGTTTCATTACTAATGAACAGTGGAAAAACATTATTGTGATGATTTGGTTTATCAGGCAGAACAGCAAATTAATTATTCAACTTAATGAAATATACCAATTGCAGATTATTCAGTTTTATGATCCATCAAGTTCTCTTTGTTGTGAAGAAGTAGATGATTTTTATATGAATGTATAATAAGCTTTTGATCAGACCAAACAGCATTTTTAAATTGTCATTTGAAACATTAATACTAGAATTGATTAATAATTTAAAGACGAAATTGTTGTCGGTAAATTTAGTTATGGTGACAGAAATGTGAAACGATACAGACGTTGTGTAGTTTTCAGAAAAACAAAACTTCATATTATGGATTCTTCCTTTAAGAAAAATGCTGAACCAATTGGTCATTGAAACATCCAAATCAATGTATAGCAGGATTGGATTATATTTTGATTATTGGAAGAATAGTGTTTCCAAGATAGTTGTAACAGTCAAAACATGTGTATCTCATTAACATATTGCAGAATTCGACCACCACACAGAACAGCAACACCATCGAGTAGCGAAGCCACCGTTAATACTGAGTTCGAACATAGTTTATCGGTTCCACAATACAATCTACGGAATAACGCCTCTGATGCGACATAAGTAAACACCTCTTTAGGCACGGTGGTCAGGGAGATGCACGAGATTCATGGGTTTTGTTTCCGAGTTGGCCAACAATCAAACGAATATTAATTAATATATATAATCGAGGAAATGTCTATAATGGGCATCGAATAAATGAAAACTTAACTACAGACGTATATTTAGAATTATTTATTTATGTATTTAATAAAAGAAAACATTATTAATGTGATTAATCAGATTTTAAATTCAAAGTCTCAACAGCTAATTGATAATATTATATATATAAAAATACATTTATTTATATGGAGCATTTATTTATATGAAGGCATAATCTAGCTACCTAGGGTTCTCGAGTGAGTATTTCTAATGTGTGCTGTAAGGAATTTATACTTTGCACTGCAAGAGTCATCAGTAACGGCGGACATACATTTATTTAATAAAATATTTATTTTACGACAAAGGGCAAACATTTATTTGAGAGTATATGACAAAGATAATGCCAAGGCGGAGTGATAGAGAGAATAATAAACTAAATAAAAGAACACGTGGTACGCTTTAGAAGGGCGATGTAAAATGGCAGCGCTGAAACTGCAATGCCGTGAATAAGTTATAAGGGTTTCGGGTTGGTCTCTGCCATGACCCGAAGAGGTAAGGTGTCACATGAGCATAACCAGGGACAAGCGGTCCGTGTCGCAATTTGCCAGCTGGCTGCGTGACGGTCATCAAGCCCTACGGGAACATTATCATGTCCGCTTGTGTAGGACGACTGGGGTTAATTCAATCCTAGAGAATCTGGAGTATTCACGGTGTGGAATGAGCCATCGGGGCTTCAAAACATAACACATGTATAATATCTAAAAGATTGTGGTAATATTTAACTAGATTTCAAACTCGGCCCAACATTATCACCGTTGACTGAAAGAAAATTGGTGACTCTCAAAGAAATGAAATTTACATAATTATTCATTAACATTTAATAATAAAAAAATATCTAAAAAGGGAATTATTACAGCGAGTATGCCAGCTATTACGGAGGAGTAGACCCTGCATTACAATAACTGATTCTTTGAATGCGTGTCAATTTATATGAAATTTAAGTTATTTATAAAGCAAATATTAATGACAATTCGACACGCATTCACTGTTCAAGCGATTATGGATCTAGCATTAAAACTAAAACAATTGTGAGAAGGTAATATTTCAATGATAATTATAAATAAATGTAGATTTGAGAAATACACACCTAAGAAGGATAGAAGGGGGGGTAAGCTAGATTATGCGAGAAATTTACAAATTACATTAATTCTCAAATTTTAGTTTCACAAGATTACAATTTTAACATTTAGAAGTTATACAAATAATAGGAGATGAGCTATAGCTTATTATTACTAGAGTACTCTATAATTTGGAATACACACACAGGTACCTGTTTTATAAGATGTTTTCATCCATTGGTTTAATAGCAGATTGTTCGTAAATAGAAGTTTTCTTTCTTGTCCTGGGCATGTTGTTTTATTGATTTTTAACAGCAGCGGCTTTCTTGTTTATTTCAGGCAGCAGATCATTTTGGTGTTTTTACGATGGGCAAGGTGAAGCTCGGCATATAGTGGGCCATCTCCCGGTGGAGAATAATTTCGGTGCTTACTCGGTCATACCTTGCAGTATTAATTTATTTAAGATATTTTAGACGCTCCACTCGAGAGCAAAGCTAAAATTCAAGTGCAAGTCTCCAGCAAGTCTAAGATGGCCTCCTTTTTCTTATCTTGATCTTTTAAATTTTCTGTTCAGATATTTTTAGGTTTTATTTATCTTGCCCTCAGGATAATCAATGCTCTGCTGGTTTTAATTAGAAAGAAATTTGCTGTGCTATTGTTTGTTTTTCTTTACATTTGTTAATTACATTCTTTTGGAATTTTGCTATAATTAATTTATTATCTGTCACTGACCGATGCTTTTAAATTTTCAAAGACAAAAGGGAATAAAATTATTTTAACTTTAATTAATTATTGCATCAGATTTTGTTAGAATTATTATTTAACGAAATTTAAACTAAGCAACAAATACAAACTTTATAAAATTCAAAATAAATGATTAATATTACACAAAATTTATTTAGCTAAAAGAATCTAAATTATATTATTTTATCCGTATTTATTCCCTTTAATTTGAGATCGAAATGTGTGCGTGTTTATGTTGAATTCTACATATATTAATACATTTTTAATATTGTTACACACACAATTCAATACCAAAAAGTTTAAATTTGGGTGGGATAGACCGGTCAGTGAGAGACGACAGAAAAAGGTGAAACTTGAGATTCGAATACAAATCTCACTGTTTCATTTCCCCGTACTTCCCGTGAACAATTAAGGAAGAACTAAGGAGGCATGAAAGAGGAAAAAAAATTTACATTACATAATTGAAAGATGAAAAAAAATTTTTTTTATTGTTTTTACAGATATTGAAATAGAGAAAGCAGAGATTTCATGAAGTAACGAACAATTTCTATACCCGGATCTAGAATTTAAACTTTAATTTTAAAATGACCTAATTTGGCCATGTCTGGTTAGCAATCATGATAATACGATTAGTTAAACTGATTATAGATATAAAAAAAATTCTTAGACTAATATTAATTAACATAATATATATAAAAATTTTAAGAATAATAATAATTAAATATACATAACAAAATTTCTATATAAAGTCCAATATAATTTCCATTCCAACAATATTTATTAAGTTCGTTTTACTAAATTTTATACACGGAATGGCCGTCCGAAATGCTCCAATATTGTTATAACCCCAGGTCAGATGGATAATACCTACACGGTTTGAGATTACGGGCATTGTATGTCCCTTTTATGGTATCTCCATCTTTTAATAAATATGCATTTGGGCCACATGTGCGATCAATTATAAAGGGTCCCCGGTACAAAGGAAAGAACTTTTTATATACTCTTTTATCCCGGTTACTTTGTTGAGAGTTCCATACCCAAACATAGTTCCCAACCTGGAAATGTTGGCTTCTCCGATCTGCTCGTAATTTCCGTCCTGCCCTTTCTGTAAGGCGGCGGTGTGCCTTGCATCTGTCAGCTTCAATATTGATTTCACGTTCATCCATGGGTAATGGCGTCTTGATCAGTACTGAGTCCGCTTTACCAAAATGCAAACGTGTTGGTGTCATGCCAGTGGCCTCATTGATGGTTCCATTGATATATTGAAAAATCTTTTCAGTTTGATTTACCCAGTTTCTGTGATTTTGGTGAACATGGGTCCTAAATAGTCTGTTTATTTCCCTCATAACCCGTTCACATGGGTTAGACTGAGGATTTTGAATTGAGGTCAGAATATGTTTAACGTTCTGCTGCCTCAACCAAGTCTTCCATTCTTGAGATGTAAAGGCCGATCCGTGGTCCGAGAGGATGGTGATCGGTTTTCCAATTTTGACGAACTGACACTTTTGTAGCACTCGAATTATGCAACGGGAATCTGCTCGCATCACAGGATAGGCCCAAGCATATTTTGAGAATAGATCATAAGTTACAAGTAAGTACCGGAATCTACGGTAGGATGGCAATGGGCCATAGTGATCGATCGCAAGTATTTCATTTGGTGCGGACGGAATGATAGAGGTACCTACTCCACTAAAGTTTCTATTTGGTGGTTTATCTCTTGCACAAATAGCACATTTCTTGAGAGTATCCATCACATCTTCATATAGCTTTGGCCAGTGAAATTGTTGTCTTATAGCTTCTTCAGTTTTTCTAGGGCCATAGTGCCCTACTAAACCATGCATATACATGATGAGACGGTTTCTGAGGTCAGGTGGTACCAAGATTTTCCAGTAAATTTTATCTCCCACAATCTGCTGCTGCAGCAACCCATTTCTTATCCGGTATAGCTTCTTTCCTCGAGGTGTTGAGCAGCCTTGTATTGGATTTCCTTGCTGTTGTACAATTTGGATAAGCTTCTTATATAGAGGCTGCTGCTCCTGCCAATGTTGAAGGTTCCTTAACTTGTGTTCCATCTCCTGGTCCAGTACCGTTGCTGCAATTACCAATGGCTGATCACTTATTATGGGGTTGTGTGGCTCCAGTTCTATAGGATGTCGACTTAATATATCGGCCACTGTATTTTCAGGCTCAGGGCAGTAGACGACTTTATAATGAAATCTTTGAAGTGAAAGACTCCATCTGATAAGGCAGTCATTGTTCAGGTAACTTTTATTTAGGAATTCGAGACACTGGTGGTCAGTAATGATAATCACTTCTGAACCCAGCAACATCTGCTTGAACTTATTGCATGACCACATGATTGCTAGTGTCTCTTGTTCCGTCACGGTGTAGTTCTTTTCGGCTGCTTTCAGAGTATGGCTGCTAAAATATAGTATTTGGTGTTGGCCTTCTGGGTTGACTTGAAATAAAACCACGCCCAATCCCTTTTGACTACTATCAGTCTGCAAATAAAAGGGACGGGTAAAATCTGGGTAGTGTAACATCACAGTCTCTAAAAATCTCTTTACTCGACTGAAGTCTTCTTCATGGGTCTTTGTCCATTCCCATCGGTGGTGAGGTCTTATCAATTCCACTAGTGATGATGTATCTTTGGCAAAATGGGGGTAAAACTTGTGATAGTAATTGCAAAGGCCCAGAAATGATCGAACTTGTTTTCGGTTCATGGGCCTAGGGAAATTTTCAATAGCTGCGACCTTGTCAGGGTGAGCCCTAATTCCTTGACCATTTACAATATGGCCTAAAAAGGAAATTTCCCTCAATGTGAAAAAACTTTTTTTTAAATTAACAGTTATATTTTTCTGGGTGCATTCATCGAAAAATTGTTTTAAATCCTCCAGATGTTCTGCAATGTCTCTAGACGCAACGACTACATTGTCTACATAACATACCAATTTTTTTTTAAACTTTCTGACAATACTTGGTCCAAACACCTCATGAGGCCAGCCCCGCTATTTATCAACCCAAACGGTACTCTCTTAAACATGTGGGTTTGCCCAATGTATCTGAACACGGTATATTTTCGATCCTGGGGGTGGAGAGCCATTTGCCAGTAACTGGCAGTTAGGTCAAGGGTGGAGAAAATATTCTTAGCAGTCAACTTGATGAATGTTTCTTGGATGGGTGGTGGGATGTCCCGCTTAGGTATAGTAATGTTGTTTAATGTCCTAGCATCGAGACACAATTGTATGGTTCCATCTTTCTTTTTGACTACGACTAATGGATTATTATAGGATGATGACCCCTTTTCAATTACACCCCAGTCAATCATCTGCTTAATTTGAGCATTCACTTCTTCTTGATACTGAAATGGGATAGGGTATGTGCGGGTCTGGAAATGCATCTCTTCTTTTACTCGTATCCAATGGACGTAATCACTAATTTCACCTGGGACCTGAGAAAATATGGTACGATTTTCCGTAAGTAATTTTTGTAACTGGAATTGGTCCTTTACCTTGTCTAATGATGATCCCATAATTTTTTCTTGGATATCCTCATCAGGAATGGCCTCCACACATCTTAATTGGATTTCTTCAGTTTGTTTATTTGTATCAAAACTAACCTGCTCTTGCTAGTAAGTTAGTATCTTTTTTTTATAGTCCAGGATACATTCATGCTGGGTTAAGAAGTCGGACCCAATTATCATGTCCTGAATTAGTCCTCTGATCACTAAGAAGGCATGTCCTGCAGTGGCTTCTCCTATTGATATTTCCAACCAGACTTGATAGTTTTCAGTTCTGGTCGTCCTCCCATCAGCCAGCTTCATTTGGATTGGGCGAGCGGGAAGCCTGGGTATGAGTCCATGTTTTTTGTAATTTGTTAACCACTCTCTAGAAACACAGGAAATCTGGCTACTTGTGTCAAGAAGAATTTGTGCAACTGAGGCCCCGATTCTTGTTTTAATCATTGGACAAGGGCCAATCTGAAGTCCCCAAGTGGGATCCTCTTCCTGGATGACTGACGTTAGGTTAGTCATCTCCACTACTTTCAGCTGCTGGCAAGATGAATGCTGGTACTGGTAATCTTTTACTGATGTCCTGCTTGATCGAGTTGCCATTTGGTTTCTGTCTTTCTCATTATGATTGCTAGTAGTCGCTGATTGCTGTTGTCTGGTCTCCTGCTTCCATTCGTGACCTACTAGACTTTCAGACCAATGGCTGTCATCTAAAACCGCAAGAAATTCTCCCATCTCTTCCATGTCTTTGATACCACTTATGATCATCAGCTTTGGAGTAGTTACTGGCATATTTTGTTGAATTGTTCCAATGATATGTCTATCTGCCAATGCGAACATCAGGAGAGATTTACATCGGTTTGCTTGGCGGAGAAAAAACTGAGCATGCGTTTCTCGGGGTACTGCTCCGTATTTTTCTTGACAGAGCGTGTTGTATATATCAATTTGATGCTTGTCGCTCCAATATTGTTTCATTAATGCATCTGTGTACTTCTCTATAGTTTTAGGTTTCCATTTCACCAGATCCCATCAGTCTTTGGCATAGTCCTGTAAATGGTAACTGGAAATAGCTTTCTGTTCACCTGCTTCTGCCTTATGCACTTGAAAGAAACTTTGTAAGCTCTCTAAGTGGGCTTGAGGATTTTCTCCTGTCCCTCCTCTAAAGATTTTTATCTGAATAATCTTTCCTAAATAGCTTTGAGGTCTAACCTCCTTTGTCCTTATATTCTCCCCTCTTTATTGACTTGGGTTATTCTATCTTCTTTTGCTATCATTTCTTGCATACTCTGTCTGATTATTTCCTCGATTTTCTTATCCATTTATTTATTTATTTTTCACTAGTAGCATTTAACTATCCCCCACCAGTATCTTGGCCCTATAATACTCTTTCATTGCCCTATCTCTATTCTACATTGCTGCCCTAATATACTTAACATATATATTATAACTAACTATTAGTAACGCGTATAAGCCACTGCTGTCTATGATATATATATTTTTACCTTAAGTAAATTTTATTGTTAAACATAATACGCTTCTGCTGTCTCATTTAGCTACTGACTATTATTATTACTATATAAATATATTTTTCTCGACATATATATATAAAAGATATTTCATTAGATCCGAGTATATCGTTCCTTCTTAAATTACACACACATCCCTGCTTTCCTTAAATTTGTTATTATGGCTGCCGTCCTTTCACTCACTCGACCCACATTATTTCACTCGATTTTTTTTTTTCATTATTTTTATCAAAACAAAATCGTATATATATAAAATAATTCGCCAACTCGGCAACGAACGTTAAAGAAATTTATCTGCGTTATTTTTGTTCATGGTATCTATGGGTTTTATGCTCGAAGCCTCACATTATTGGCACCAAACGCTAAAAAAAATTTAACTATGTAACAGTCAAAACACGTGTATCTCATTAACATATTGCAGAATTCGACCACCACACAGAACAGCAGCACCATCGAGTAGTGAAGCCACCATTAATACTGAGTTCGAACATAGTTTATCGGTTCCACAATACAATCTACGGAATAACGCCTCTGATGCGACATAAGTAAACACCTCTTTAGGCACGGTGGTCAGGGAGATGCATGAGATTCATGGGTTTTGTTTCCGAGTTGGCCAACAATCAAACGAATATTAATTAATATATATAATCGAGGAAATGTCTATAATGGGCATCGAATAAATGAAAACTTAACTACAGACGTATATTTAGAATTATTTATTTATGTATTTAATAAAAGAAAACATTATTAATGTGATTAATCATATTTTAAATTCAAAGTCTCAACAGCTAATTGATAATATTATATATATATATAAATACATTTATTTATATGGAGCATTTATTTATATGAAGGCATAATCTAGCTACCTAGGGTTCTCGAGTGAGTATTTCTAATGCGTACTGTAAGGAATTTATACTTTGCACTGCAAGAGTCATCAGTAACGGCGGACATACATTTATTTAATAAAATATTTATTTTACGACAAAGGGCAAACATTTATTTGAGAGTATATGACGAAGATAATGCTGAGGCGGAGTGATAGAGAGAATAATAAACTAAATAAAAGAACACGTGGTATGCTTTAGAAGGGCGATGTAAAATGGCAGCGCTGAAACTGTAATGCCGTGAATAAGTTATAAAGGTTTCGGGTTGGTCTCTGCCGTGACCCGAAAAGGTAAGGTCTCACATGAGCATAACCAGGGACAAGCGGTCCATGTCGCAATTTGCCAGCTGGCTGCGTGACAGTCGTCAAGCCCTACGGGAACATTATCATGTCCGCTTGTGTAGGACGACTGGGGTTAATTCAACCCTAGAGAATCCGGAGTATTCACGGTGTGGAATGAGCCATCGGGGCTTCAAAACGTAACACGTGTATAATATCTAAAAGATTGTGGTAATATTTAACTAGAATTCAAACTCGGCCCAACATTATCACCGTTGACTGAAAGAAAATTGGTGACTCTCAAAGAAATGAAATTTACATAATTATTCATTAACATTTAATAATAAAAAAATATCTAAAAAGGGAATTATTACAG
>JAQFVV010002556.1:0-23364 GCA_028023455.1 Epiperipatus broadwayi | reverse complement strand
TGTGACAGTCAGATGATGTATGTTGATTTAACCCAGTTCGAATACTAGGCGAAAGTACCTCAAGGCCAACCATACGCGAGATATAAATCAAGAATACATATGACCTCTGCCCATTCGCCTGTTCTCGAGGCCTGATCACAAACAAACAACACTATCTGAGCCATGCATAAATTATTTTTCAACCGGCCACAAAGCTTAGCAACAGCGGTAGAGACATGGACGGGAAATCCTAAGGAGCTAAATAGTTAAATGTGTGTAAAAGTACTAAGAAATGTGTTTTGCGTTATGCGTGCCTGGATCATTGAAAAGTAAAATAAAGCATTATAATAAGATTAGGAAACTCAAGCTTTTGATAGTTAAATAATATGTTTAATTAATGGCTTTAAAATATGAATTTAATGATATAATGGCCTCCGCTATTCCCCTAAATTACTGAAACAAACTAATTAGACAATCAAAACAGATTAATAGGTTTGCGGTCTAAATCTTTTCTTCCCAATTTTATTAAAAATTGTCAACTCGATCTTCTCGATAACGTACGATAAAAAAAAAATCTTTCGCAAGCATTTCTAATTGCTTTGCGCTACAAACAGGGTTTAAAAATTATTTAAAACGTATATAGTTAAATCAGATATATGTAAAGCTAATGGCGGACAAAAGAGGCGTTATCAAAGAGATCAAGTTGGCACACAAAAGAAACCGACTCGCATTTAATTAACAAACATAAATAAAATTGGAAAGAGATTTTAAATGAACAAAAATTAACTATTAAACTCAACCGCAATGGAATACTAAATATTTACACAGGTTAGTGAGGAAGAATAGCGAAGGGAAAAAGGTTAAATATAGATAGATGATCACACAATATATATATAATTAAGACTCGTCTAATAAAAATGGTTACATAGCAAATACATATCAATTCAATGAAGCAATTAAACAAATATATGAACAAAAGGTAGCATAAGAAATAGTTCAATAGAGGAGATACGATTACCGTCCCTTTTTTCCTTGGTCATGTTCCCTACGGCGTTCGTGGCTTGATCCAACCGTCGAGATGTAATTGTCCGGACAATGAAAATATGTAGTATGGTTTTACGAAAAGTTCTCCAGACACGGCACAGAGTTCAGATGACTATTGAATGGATATTAAGGCATTTTGAATGGTATTCCGGAACCTCGGCGATAGGCAAAGCTATTTATTTGCGTAGCCAAGCATATTCATTTCCCTCAAAATACTGTTGCTTTTAACTTGAGCATGTTCAAACCTCTCCATGATTTTGAAGATGGCAGTTGTCTACTTTTTTTAAATAAAATCTCCACAAGCAAAATCTGAAAAAGTTCTCCAAAGAGAAATCTGAATGCCAGCAAGAAAACCTTGAATGAATCACCTTCAAAAGGAAAATCTGAATAATGTGAATTCTTCAAAAAGAAAAATCTGAATCCCTTTCTTTTGTTCTCCCTTCTATTTATACCCTCTCTGTCAGCTACCTTCTATTGTTTGTATGATCTGAGATCTTGATAAGCCTCCCCATGCTCCTTTGTTTCAAAGCAACACTTTCTAAAAATAACTTTAACTTTTTTACTCTAACTTTCTTACTTCAAAGTTTGAATTCTCTTAATTAAAAAGAAAGAAAGAGAAGGCCATCTTTAATTACACTTGAATGGCTCACTAATTAAAACTATACATTCTTTTAGAAAATGTTGGCAGGCTTATCTCAAAATCAAATCATACTAAATATTTTAACAAAACTTTAACAACAATATATTATTATTTTTTTATAGTAGAATAAGCATTTTATTTCAGCAGAATTTTGCATTAATTCATATATATACGCTAGATGTATATATATGTTTGACTAATAGGTTAAGCAATTTTTATTAATAGAATGAAATTTATTTAAAACAAAATATTTAAATGTAAAACACATTTGATAAGCATAATTATTTTTAACTCTAATGCAAAACCCTGCTGATATTGGACTATAAACTTAATTTAGGTTTACAATATTAATTAAGTTTATAGGAAGATGTGAAGCATGGATTGGACTTCAGATCCATTGCTTCAATACACATATGTTTTATACAAATGAACTCCAAATGTCCAAAGATTTTGGGAGAAACCAGCTGTCAAAGCAAAGAATAAACTATTGCTGGAGTTACCTCATGAATTTTGAATGATGATTAGAAGTTATTGCCACCAAAGCTGTGGTTCAACAAATAAAGGCCACTAAGGTAAACCAATACCGCCATGGTAAACCAATACCTAAAGGCTAAACGTGAACTTTTAATGCTGAAAGGAATGGGTATGAACTTTAAAAGAATATTATAAATCTCTAGCATTACTGTTATTTATATTCTCTCTAATTAAAATGTTTTAGTCAGCAATTGTTTGTTAAATGTATTTATAAGTGGGTATGGTAAGAGATTGTTGTTTGTTTTCTTTATCATGTCACGATTTAGTTGGCAATAATGTTATATAAAACAGTTTGTTTATTATCGCAAACTCTGCCCATGTTTTTAACGATTTATTGTTTTCAGTCTGCCAATGTTTTTAATGATTTATTGTTTTCAGTCATTTCTTCTTCATCGAAAATATAAACAATAATTTAAACCTGTAATTTAATGAATCCCGAAGAGAATTAAAGCTATCTGCATAGTCAGAATAAGTTAATATTATATTTTTGTCTTTTAATAAATTACAATTTTAAGTAAACTACCCTCCAGTTTTGAGGAAGGATAATTGGGAGTATTAAGTGAACTGCTATAGCCTTTATTTTGGGCTGTTGTTGTTTATATACAAAATTTGTTGGTATATATTTTATTCATTCATTATTTTATTTAGAGCGATAATATGTGATAGACTACAATTCCTATTACCGTATATTATATGCCTTGTCTTTGTACATGTTATGGATGATACCATTTGTGAAACTGCTGGACACTCTTATGCTTAATATGCAATAGACGTACATTCCTATCATAAGCATGCTTCTAGCTCACATGTACCTGTCCATTTATAAGTAATGTAATGCCGATGATGCCTCTTACATTTGTTTATATAGTATTTAATTATTTACCTGTATTTCAGCCTGGAAGCATTTATGGTAGTATGGTTATTTAAATAGTTTATAAATTTATTGTATCTTCCAATTGGAGGTTTATTAATCTTAAAACTGTAATCATAATTGCTTATGATCATTAGTCTATACACCAAGTTTATATCTTTTCAAAATTGCTTAATATGTATTAAGAAGCATTTAAACTGTATTATAATATATATAACATCTGTGCATAAACTAGAGTATTGTATGACTAAACTTAATTATTGAATTAATCATTCATTTAAACATATTTATTTATGGTATCGTGAGTGTTATCTTTATGGATATACTTGAATAAATTGTAATGTCTCATTACTTTGCAGCAGTTTGATATTATTTTGCAATCATTAATTTAATTAGAATAAGATAAGAGTTTCGTGTTACTAGCTGATCTTAGCAGACTGTAAAGAAAGGAACTGTTGTTATGTGCTATCAAAATGTGGAAAACACACACAGATTGCCTTTGGTGATTTTTTTGTCAGTCACTATAAAGATGCTGCTGCAGAACTATGTTAAGTAAACATATATTTTGAACATTTTATATCATTACTTAAATATATAATTTGCTATATAAAGTAAATATATAATTTGCATGTATTAAAATATATATAGGGGTGGCTGTTACAGGGGAATAGCCCTCTTGTTATCTTCAGTGCCCAAACGTCTGGGCTCACTCTGTTTTCTCACATTCTTTTAATTGAGCTTATGGAAAAATATTTCTATTACTTTTTCAATATATTATAGTGTTTTCCAATTACATATACACGGGATTTAAAATTCCTTCTATGTATGTACATCTATGTAGGATTTAAAATCCCCCCACACTACATAAAATTGTCACTTATGGTTTTTGCAAATCTTTTTAGGGTAGATTTATATTTTCTAAGGTCTATTTCTGAAATCAGATTATTTATTGCCAAAGAAAAGAGTGTAAGAATGCAATGACAAAGAGTGTATTATCAATATTTTCAAATTATTTTTTTACAAAGACAAAAAAAAAAAAAACGCTGAAAGATTCAAATATCTTAAGCTTTTCCCAACCACAATTTAATGCTTTACATAAAATCATCACCTTAAATACCCACGTAAAGATTCTAAAGAAATATTTAATTTAAAAAAATTAAAGGAAAAAAAACCTATAAGTTACATTTATGTATTTTAACAAAAACTAAAATTACTTACAAAATTAACATATATTTTTATTGGGCTAAGAGCAAGTTTATTATTAAATATAAATAAGTATTGATACTTTTTCAGAATACAGTACTTTTTACTATAGATGACAGTTTGTTTTTTCTAATAGTGGCCAACATTTACATCGGAATTTTTAGTGATTTCCATTTCATTTACGAAATAGTTTTTTCAAGTTAGTAAAAAACAATCTGACAATCATTTTCTGTTAGTGATTATATTATTAATAATATGATTTTAAAAAAAAAAAACAACGACATAATATTCTCTATTTGTCTCAATAACAAAATGAATATAATGTGGGTATTAAAACTAATAGTGTTATCAAGTTTTTAGCAGCATATGCATGCATGCATGCATGCCTCAAGCATACTGAAGGTTTTTTTTCTCATATGTCATAGCATCGGCCGGGACCCGAACCCACAACCGTCTGCAACCAACTACTTGCTTGCAAGGCGGCCGATGACCTCTTGGCTAACAATGCTTGACTACTGAAGGTTTTTATTGAGAAGATAAAAGAAATTGAAGAAATTATTATTGTATGTTCAATTAACATAACAGTGATTAAATTATGAAAGCTAGGAAACATGTCTGATAAAAGTCAAAAATAATCCAAATAAAAGCATGTGAAATTCTTGTATTAATATTGGATCTTCCAACTGCATATAATAATGTAAATATTGTATTTTTCTATCCAATTTAATAGCAAAATTGATATTGTTCTCTATAAAGAGCATGAATCAGCATTTGTAGAATGGCAAATCCTTCATTTGACTTACTGAAACAAAATCTGGACACTAATGAGCTGTGAGAAGATATAGTAGGTGGCAGTTATTAAATAAAGACAATGAAAAAAATACTAAAATCAGCAGTTATTGTTTGTTCCAATTTAAAGATATAATTAGTATATTTGTTATGAAATTTGGTATCTCTTTCAAACTGTCATTTAATGCATTTGTTTCACTGCTGCATTCATATTATAATTTATTAACATTAATGTTTTAACAAATGTATGTACATTTTATTTAATATATAAATATTTTAATTGAGATTTATATGAATTTATGTAATAAACAAACTGAAATTGCTTCTTGATAAAGTAATTAATAGGCTCAGTACCTGAAAGTATTTGGATTTTCATAACAAATGATGATAGTTGTATCATAATGCCTTTTTTTTTTTATCACATTAACTAACATTAATCTAACAAAGTTATATTATCAAGCTTAAAGTGGTTAGTAAATCATTTACAAAATAGTATTGAATGATTACTGATCAGCTTCTTGAAAATAATCCTGAGCTTACATGAACTTTTAGATTTTATATCATAATATTAATAAACGTACTCACTATTTACTAGATCACAATATTTTTTTAATATTTTTTTAATTATCATTATTTAATGATAATGTTCTTAAAATCAAAGTTCATTAAAGATTATATTATAGCCATAAACATGGTGTAGATTAATTTATTTTAGAGCAATGATTCAATCTAGCAATGCCAAACTGCACAAACTATAACTAAATCTTGATTGCTTAATCTAGCTTCAGATGGATAATATACATTTACAGGGCTCTTTTTGCAATTCTTGTTCATAAGGTAAAATAACCAAGGTTTTTTTTTTTTTTTTTAATAAAGGACTTTTATTTTGGATTATTTAGTTGAATTTTATTATTGAATAAATAATAAATTTCAATTTATGTATACATATGTAAATTAAATCATTTGAAATAGATCTCTTTTTTACATATAATTTAATTTGAAGGATTTTTATGTGGATGGGATGAAAAGTAAAGATGTAAAAAAAGTTGTTGTGAAAAGCTTATTTTCATTGCTTTGCTAGAACTAATAAAATAGTGAAAGATAAATTGAAGGAATTGGACTAGATGAAAAGCAGAAGAGAGACACCAAAAGAAAGAACATGATGATAAGATAATAATTAAGTCATATTTAAAGAATACATCAGGGAAGTTTGGAGAAGAATGTTACAAAAAACTATGTAGTACCTTTTTTGTAAAAAAAAAAACCCCAATAATGAATAAAGGTGATAATGTAGAATAATTCAGTTACAGTTATTGTAATAAGTGACTTTATTCTAAAAATGATTTATTCATCAATCTAATTTTTATTATTTCAAGTGACAATTTAGAGTTAATTTTAGCTTATAAATTTACATATATACATTCTAAATTGAGGGAAAAAAAGAAATATTTAGATTAGAAGGGATGAAAAATGCAAATTTTTAAATGAAGTACAGTTTATCTGTTGCCTTATTTTTTGTCTTTAACAGATAGTGCCAATGTACTGATGTTTATAGACTTTAGTCCATACATTGAAAAATGATTACCTGTGCATTTCATTTATTATCTGAATAACTGTATTTATTTGAACAAAATTTTATGTATTACTGTGTTGTTTAGTCATTTCCATTAATTTTGAAATGATTGTTTTTAACAACATTTTTTTTTTTTTTGGTATTTAGAGATCTGGAACTATTGATTGATGTCATAAAATAATTAATTCATAGTTGGACTATATATTATTTGTTAGGCTTTTTTTAATTAACTATTTTCATAACTTTTATTATTATTTAAAATATAAATTTTATATAATAATCTTATGATCTCATGTTTGTAATAAATTAGATTTCTCGCCTTAAAAGTCAGTTATATTTTTGATTAAGAGAAACACAATTTTTAATAAATTCATTAATTTGATCTACTATAGAATTTGAAAAAGTTAGTGCCTCTTTTTTGATGGTATAAGATGTTTATTATATTATGATATTGTTTTAAATTTGAGGTGTGTGAATAAATTGTGAAGGAGTTGACAAGCAATACAGAATTATTATCAACAATAAGTCAAGTGTTCACTCAATCATAGTACTTTGTTGTATAGTACCCAGGTTGTCCTCAATGAGAGATCTTAAAATACTTACAAATGCAAACAAAAAGAATCTTTTTAAATTCTTTATTTAATTTATGAAATTCTAATGTTTAAATGGGTCAAATCCTGTTATTCAGCAAGTCATCCAGCCTAATAATATTGGTTGGCTGAATTTCAAACCATATTGATATTAGTTCAGTAAGTTTTCAGTGATGCATAGTAGTATATTTTTTAAAAGTACATTTTCATTGAATTTCATGACTAATTCATTAAAACAGTTTACAGATAATTCAAATAGAAAGAAAAATAAATGAAGAATGATTCTCCATAAAGAAAAAAAATAAATAAACAATTTGTAATTGCATGAATTTCATTTCAAATACTAAAAGTATAGCAACATTGTTTAAGTTCTGTTTTTAAATTTGAATATAAATAGTTACAAAAAGTCCATTGCAAAATATCTGAATACGAAAAAATTAAAAATAATATATATTCATTATTTAAAATATAGGCATAAAATAAGATGTGTAAAATATAAAATAATTAAACTAAATTAAAGAATCTAGTAAAAGGAAAATATATGAAATGAAATATGTTAACTATAACAAACATAAATATAAGAATATTCTAAAACATCAATTAATTTCAATAATAATTGGCTAATTAAAAACGAATGAAAAATTATATAATATATATAAAGGTTTTCTTTTTGTACATTTTGCATGATTATAAGTAGTTTAATTGAGAAGGGAAGATGAAAAGCAAGAAAAAAAGAAAAAAAAAACCTTGTCTGTTAGATTGATCAGAATTTGGATTAATTATTATTATTTCTAGTTAATTTATGAATAAAAAAGATGGATGTCATTATGTATGCAATGTACATTGATATAGTAAAAAATATATGTGGAAAAAAGCTTGCCTAAATTTTCTTCTTATAATATATATGTATGCAACTTTTGGTGTCTATAATGATATTTTATATTGTAATTCAAGGGGCAGTCTTTCAAGCTCCCTTCGGTCATTTACTTCATCTAATATAGGCAATACACATAACCACATATATGCGAAAAAGATAAATGATCTCCAATATATGTATTTCTTGCTGAACCATCCCTCACCACTTGGTCCGGATCATTATCTTGTACATGTACATATAATCAGTGCTCAATTTTAGAAGAATCTGAAAACTTGAATGGATCGGCTTCACACCTCTCCACTCTTCAATTCTGAAAATCTGATGGAATGTCAAAGCCGTTGTTGACACTACTATTATTGTCATACCCATGTTAACTTTAAGTCACCTGATCCCTCATATGTAGGACCTTAATATCTCCATTTAAGTACACAAAAAAGAATAGGCAGAATACAAGCAGAATCAGTAATATTTAAATACAACTATAGTATATATAGTTAAGCCAGATGTAGTTAAAGGGAATTTGAACCCAGACTTTCAAGCTTCTTTCTGATTCACTCTATCTAAAATAACCAATACACATGACCACATGTAAAAAGTTAAATGATCTCCAATAATATTTCATGCTGAACCAGCACTTATCAATTGGTCCAAATCATCATCTCTCACACATATCTATAATCAGTGGTCAGTTTTATATTAAGATAGCAAATCTACAAATTTTAATGGTCAGACTTCAGTCCTCTCCAACTCTTCAGCCAACCATATAACCAAGCAGTGATTATACATATATGTGGAAGATGATGATCTGGACCAACTTATGAGTGCTGATTCAGCACAAAATACAAATATTGAAGATTATTTATCTTTTTTACATACATGTGGTCATGCATATTAGCTATATTAGGTAGAGGGAATGACTTAAGGGAACTTGAAAGTCTGGGTTCCAATCCCCTTTAATTACATCTGGTTCAAGTATATACAATACTTATATTTAAATATTAGATATTCAGCCTTGTATTCTACCCATCCCTCTTCTGTGTATTTAAATGGACATATTAAGGTTCTTCACATGAGTCGTAAGAGTGACTTAAAGTCAACATGGGTATGATAGTAATAATACCATCAACAAGGGTTTTGAGCATTCCATTATCAGATTTTAAATATGGATGGCTGAAGAGTTTTAGAGTGGAGAGGATTGAAGCCTGTTCATTAAAGTTTGTAGATTTGTTGTTGTAATATAAAACTGAGAACTGATTATATGTATGTGTTGAAAGTGGTGATCCTGACCTACTGATGAGTGCTGGTTCAGCAAGAAATACACATATTGGAGATCATTTATCTTTTTACATGTATGTGGTCATGTGTATTGATTATTTTAGATGGGGTGAATAACTGAAGGGAGCTTGAAAGGCTGTGTTCAAATCCCTTTTAACTACATCTGATTTAAATATATATACTATATTTGTATTTAAATATTTTATATTGTGTGATTTTATTTAAAAATATATGAAAAAACAATGTAATTGATTAAATTTCTTTCCATCTTTGATGATAGCATAATGTATTGAACCGGATGCTTTATCCACTTCAAAAGTTCCATCATGAAATTAAAAAAACACATTTTATATTTTTATAAAGTTTTAAAAGAAAACTATTTAAAAGTTTTGTATATTATTTTTTTATGTATTAAGAGTATGTGCAATAACACTCATACTTGTTTATATTTTAAAATTCTGATTTTATTTTTCAATAGATCTTAGTTTAAAATAGTTTTCTTTTGTCACTTTTTTTTCTTCAAAGTAATTAAAGGCAAGCAAAGTTTTAATCTTTTTGAAAAAGCATTTTAATTTTAAAAAGTTTTGATTGTGTTCAAGTTTCTTTTTATTTTTGATTGTAATCTATTGTTAAAAAAGCTGAAACTTATATGTGCATTTATTTTTTAAAAATTAATATTGAATAAGATAAGAGCCTTGGTCAGATGTTCTTTTTTAAATTAATTTTTAATTAAGATTAAGCATGAAATAGAGATTTACCCTGGTCAAAAATTTCTAATTAAAGATGGTGTGGGAGATAAGAGTGCACATAAATAGCCCTGGTTTTCAGACTGATTTTTATTTAGCTTATTATTATTCTGCTAGTTATGAGTATTGATTCAGATTTTTAATATGCTGCTTGTGGAGATTGCTGTCCATGTCTCTATCACCATTGCTAATATTATATTTTTACTGTCTACTAATAGGAAATTCTGCTGATATCACATTACTGACTACTATTTGCTAAATAGTGATAGTCTCTGCAGAATGCCAAAACTATATGCCATGCAAAATTTTATCTACAACATGCAGTGCTAAATCAACCTGGATTCTGAATTATTTCTTCAAGATCATGTTTTAAAAGCCTAGACCAGAACTGATCCAAAGATTGCCTCCATACTTCCTACCAAAGATATAAATCAAAACCCTTCATGATGGACTCAAGTTAAAAAGAACTTTGTGCACCCTGCCAGAATAACTACAGACAATTCAAAGCATTGAGGTTAATCTACATTTTCATATTATAACCAGGGCTTAAATCTCTAAATCTCTTGTTAAAGTTTCAGCTTAATCTTAAAAGAAATTTGTCTTTATAATATGTTTTGCATATTCAATTTAAATATCTTTCAACATTTTATTATGTATTTTATTTATAGTGTGTTGGAGTCTTAGTTTTAAGATTTCATGTTTTTAAATTTATTTATCCTAGAGTGTATTGCAAGTTTCTATTTTATATACTTCATGTTTTCTCTTTTCTTTATATTACTAACCCTTGATAAATGCTTGGGCAGATGTTAGTAATTTTTTTAAACTCATCTGTCTCTTTTTGTTATACTGTAATTAATTTAAATAAGCTTGATTTGCATTTCCTGCAGACCATAAATTTTTTGGCTAGTGATTTATTGAGTATACTGTTCTGTTTTTTCTAAATTGGAGATTTTGTTTTCTTCTATTTAAGATTACATAAATCATATTCTTTTCTTATTCTATTTTCTTTTCTTGTATAGAAATCAACCTTAATGATCTTGAACATGGTCATTCATGAGTTGTTCTGCCGACATATAATGTTCTTCATCCCAGTGTTTTTTTCCAGGCTAAGGAAAGCTCACCTGTACTGTTTCATTGTATTCCCTACAAGACTCTTTGTTTTGAAATCTCTAAATAGGGAAACTGGAATTAGTTTATATAAATTACTAGCAGGAAAAAATTATAAATCCCTTTTAAATTTTAGGTGAGAAAATGAACTTATCTGCCAGGGTGTTTAATGTTTCAATACTCTCATACACTCTCTGATAAATATGCTAGAGAAATCTAGGTCAAACTTTCATACTTTTGTTTGCCTGGGATTTTTTTTTTTAATTTAATAAACTTTAAAATTATTTAGAATTATTTTGGCTAACATTTGTCTCTGTGTTCTTTTCTCAATTGTCTGAACAATGTTAAAGATCTCTTTCTCTCCCTGGGTCTAGCTGGTAGCATTCATCATCATCATACTCTTGATCACTGTAAATTAAATTTTCTAGGTAGTAAGTGACCTAGTGGTACCCTTAGTGATCAAAAGAAGTGAAGTGGTCAACAAATATTAAAATTTTTGTGCTACCAACATAGGGCTTCAAATTGAAAACCCATGTGAGATTTTGTTCAGACAGTTGAGAAATATTTCAGGTGTAGGAGGCAAGATTTAGTATTAGGGATCAGTTTGTGCTAGTTGGTGTGTATTGTTGGAGCAGTTTGGAGTAGGGGGTTCATCTTTTAATATGATAAAAATAAATAAACAGTTAAATAGTGTTTTTCTTTTGGATTTATTTTTGAATGTAAGAAAGTGTTAAGTAAATAAATATTAAGAAGTTATATTTTTTTTATAAAATTGAAAGTAAAAGTTAAGAAATACAAAAATATTGGATTTGATATTGTTTCAAAAATGGAAGCCAGCATAGAAGTTGATAGGAAGGTAGAGTTGGAAGAAAGTCCTGTTTCTTTCAAAAATCCACAAATAGTAGAAAATGAAGTGTCAGAGACCCAGATGATGATGAAGATGATGAGAGCCAAGATGAGAGAAATGCATCAAGAAATAAAACAAGGTCAACAGGCAATGTTGGCAGCATTCAATGTCAAAATGATAAAGGAAATGAAAGGAATGAGACAAGAAATAAATGAAAGAGGTGAGAAAAATTAGGAGGTTGTAGAAACCATAGAAAATCATCTGACTAAAGAAAGTCATGAAATTGAAAAGGAAGTTGAAGTGGTAAGAGATGTAAGTGAAGGGAAAGATGAATTAAAACAAGATAATGTTAGAACAGATAAGGTGGAAATAAAGATAGAAATGGGTAGAGATTGGATACAGATAGATAGTGTGGTGGGAAAATTAGAAAATGCAGATCAAAATATAGAAGAAAGATATAAGTTAAAGACAGAAAAAATGTAAAGAAGTCTTCACAAGAAACTAAAAATGAGTGGCTTAAAGTAATTGTTCATTTTTAACATGAATTTAAAACAAAGGAATGGTTAGAAGAAAGATTAGGGAATATGATTTTAAAGCAGAAATGGAAGCCACTTACAGAGCAATCTTATTTAACACATTCAAAAAGACTATAGAAGATGAATTCTTTCCATTTACTATTATCAATGCGATCAATAATAAAGTGAGACACTTTGAAGAAATGTGTTTTGCTCAGCAAAAGGTCTTCAGATATACGAGGTAGAAAATAAAACAACATAAAAGAGACAAGACAAAAAATTATAAGCAAGGAAAAGACAAGAGGGGGGAAGTAACCTATATCAGAAAACTAGTTAAAAGAGAAAAAGAACAGCCTGACAAAGGTTAATGGATTCAGCTTTTAGGAATTGGATGGACTTTTAAAAAAAAAGAGATTTGTTTATATGAGTATGAGAATGGAGAAAGTTATGTTAATAAAATAAAATATTCTTTTAATCAGAGCAGGGCAACTGTTCAACTGGGTTTCTGTCAGGTTTTTTTTTTAATGTTTAATGGTTTAAAAAATAGCAAAGAAATGCTTTTTGTTTCATGGGGTGATGGGGCAGTTGAAGCGGATGCTTTATCCACTTCAAAAGTTCCATTATGAAATTAAACACATTTTATATTTTTATAAAGTTTTAAAAGAAAACTATTTAAAAGTTTTGTATATATATATATATGATTTATGTATTAAGAATATGTGCAATAACACACTCATTTATATTTTAAAATTCTATAATTTTACTTTTCAATAGATCTTAGTTTAAAATAGTTTTCTTTTGTCACTTGCTTTTTTCTCTTAAAGTGATTAAAGGCAAGCAAAGTTTTAATCTTTTTAAAAAAGCATTTTAATTTTAAAAAGTTTTGATTGCGATCAAGTTTTTTTTATTTTTGATTGTAATCTATTGTTAAAAAAAGCTGAGACTTATTTTTGCATTTATTTTTTAAAAATTAATATTGAATAAGATAAGAGCCTTGGTCAGATGTTTTTTTTTAAATAATTAATTTTTTAAGATTAGGCAGGAGATAGAGATTTACCCTGGTCAAAAACTTCTAATTAAAGATGACATGGGAGATAAGAGTGCACATAAATAGCCCTGGATTTTGGACTGATTTTTATTTGGCTTATTATTCTGCTCATTATGAGTATTGATTCAGCTTCTTATTATGCTGCTTGTGGTACCTATTCGAATTGCTGTGCTGCCTTATATTTTAAAGATTGCTGTTCATCTCTCTATCACCATTGCTAATATTATATTTTTGCTATCTGCTAATAGGAAATTCTGCTGATATCATATTACTAATTACTATTTGCTAAATAGTGATTGTCTCTGCAGAATGCCAAAGCTACACACCATGCAAAATCCTATCTACAACATGCAGTCTAAATTAACCCAAAGACAGACCCTGGATTCTGAATTGTTCCTTCAAGATCATGTCTTAAAAGCCTAGACCAGAACTGAAGCAAAGATTGTCTCCATACTCCCTACCAAAAAGATATAATCAAAAGCCTTCATGATGGACTTGAGTTAGAAAGAACTTTGTGCACCCCACTGGAATAACTCTACAGACAATTCAAAGCCTGAAAGGTAACCTAACTTTTCTATATTGTAACCAGGGCTTAAATCTTAGTTAAATCTCTGTTAAAGTCTCAGCTTAATCTTAAAAGAAATCTATCTTTAGAATACATTTTGTGTATTCAATTTAAATATCTTTAAGCATTTTATTATGTATTTTATTTATTTGTGTATTGGAGTCTTACTTTTAAGATTTCATATTTTTAAATTTATTATATCCTAGAGTGTATTGCGAGTTTCTATTTTATATGCTTAGTATTTTCTCTTTTTATATTATTACTAACTCTTTGATAAATGCTTTGGCAGATATTAGTAATTTTCTTTTAACTCACCTGTCCTTTTTTGTTATACAGTAATTAATTTAGATAAGCTTGGTTTGCATTTCCTGCAGACTATAAATCTTTTGGCTAGTGGTTTATCGAGTATATTGTTCTGTTTTTCCTAAATCAGAGATTTTGTTTTCTTCTATTTAAGATTATGTAAAATCATAATCTTTTCTTGTTCCATTTTCTTTTTTTGTATTGGAATCAACCTTGATGATCTTGAACGTGGTCATTCATGAGCTGTTCTGCAGACATATGACATTCTTAGTCCCAATGTTTATTTTCCAGGCTAAGGAAAGCTCACCTGCACTGTTTCATTGTATTCTCTATAAGAACCTGCTTTGTTTTGAAATCTCTAAATAGGAAAACTGGAATTAGTTTATATAAATCACTAGCAGGAAGACATAAATCCTTTTTAATTCTTAGGTGAGAAAATGAACTTATCTGCCAGAGTGTTTAATGTTTTCAATACTCTCGTACACTGTCGATAAATATGCTAGAGAAATCTAGAGTCAAACTTTCATATTTTGTTTGCCTGAGATTTATTTTTAAATTTAATAAACTATGAAATTATTTAGAATTATTTTGGCTAATGTTTGTCTCTGTGTTCTTTTCTCAATTGTCTGAACAATGTTAAAGATCTCTTTCTCTCCCTGGGTCTAGTTGGTAGCAGTCATCATCATCATTAACTTTTATCACTATAAATTAAATTTTCTAGGTAGTAAGTGACCTAGTGGTGCCCTCAGTGATCAAAAGAAATGAAGAAGTGACTGGTACAATATATATAAAATAGTTTATAAAGAAAACTTATTTAATTAGTTGAGTAATTGATTAAAAACACAAAACTAATTTTATTTTTTAACCATAATTTTGTTAAAACAGGCAAAACTCACTATATATATTGCCACACACAGCAAGCTAGATTTTATGCACAAGCCTTCTGGCATCCATTGATTACTCTAGCTTGCTGTGAGTGGCAATATATATAGTGAGTTTTGCCTGTTTTAACAACAGTTACACACAAGCATAAGAGATGTGGTCATGTGATGTTTATTGGCTTATAACCATAATTTTGTTTGTTATATTTCACTTGAAATATAAATGTGGGCATCCATAAATTAATTATTTTATTCACTCGTTGCCAAAATTGTGGTTGAAATATATATATTTCATTTTCACTGGATTACTCATCAAATTAAATAGAAGCATTTACATAAAATATATATTATTTAAAAATAAATTTGATAGTTATTTCTATATGAATATGTAAGATAATTTTGTTTTGTACAATAGATTTTAGATTCTATGGGTAATTTAATAAGAATGGGAAAGTTTATTTTAAAATTTTACAATAAAATTTAGTGACATTATTAAAGAAATTGGTACCAACATTATTAAAAAAAGAATTTTAATCTTTAAATAGGATATTGTAAATATATATTGTGCCATGCAATATATATTGAGACAGGAATACTGTCCCTCATATAAATATTTAAAAGATCCCCCCCCCCATTCAATAACGTCTAGCGTGATTCAGTCTAATTGGAAACGCAATAAAGTTGTGATTCTTTAAAAATGAAAAATAAAATCATAATTTTGATTTTTAGTATTGATGGATTTAAATAGAATGTTATATCGTCTTATTTTATTTTTTTTTTATCTGTCTCAATAAAAAAAAAAAAAAAGAAATTAATTATCCAATCATTAAAAAGAAAGAAAAAGGATACTTGAGTTAAACTGAGGCAGTATTCAAATTAGACACGTCGTTGAAGAAAGAAGAAATTTTTTTTCTCTCTATCGTCTTACACAGAGGGCTTTAACAAAACGTGAAAATAAAAATAAAAAGTTTTACTAGAGAAATTATAATGAAACTGGAATAAATTAAGAGCTTCACTCTCTCCACGCTGTGCCATGACTTTCCATTAATAAAATAACCCGCCTTCGTTTGAATAAAGTGGACCGTAAAACTGGAAGGTAATTTTTATAAAATACTAAAACATAATAATCAAATATTACAAAGTGAATTTTCGAACTAATTGCGTAGAATTTGTTCAATAAATATTAAGACATCTTTATTATATTTTTATGTTTGACCGAATTATAAATGCTTGACTGCTTATAAGGTTCTTACCTTGAATGAATTATTGTATAAACTATAAATGCCTCAATTATCAAATGATAAATACTCTATAAATCATAAGTATTTAACTGCTTTTAAACTCATTGTAATGTAATAAAGTTTATGTGTAAGAATATGCTTCTACATTTGGCTAAAATATAAATGCCTCAATTATCAAATGATAAATACTCTATAAATCATAAATATTTAACTGCTTTTAAACTCATTGTAATGTAATAAAGTTTATGTGTGAGGATATGCTTCTACATTTGGCTAAAATATAAATGCCTCAATTATCAAATGATAAATACTCTATAAATCATAAATATTTAACTGCTTTTAAACTCATTGTAATGTAATAA
This sequence comes from Epiperipatus broadwayi, assembly GCA_028023455.1. NCBI lineage: Eukaryota > Metazoa > Onychophora > Udeonychophora > Euonychophora > Peripatidae > Epiperipatus > Epiperipatus broadwayi. The sequence goes on along the minus strand of JAQFVV010002556.1, from coordinate 6,374 downwards.
AGTTTATGTGTGAGGATATGCTTCTACATTTGGCTAAAATATAAATGCCTCAATTATCAAATGATAAATACTCTATAAATCATAAATATTTAACTGCTTTTAAACTCATTGTAATGTAATAAAGTTTATGTGTGAGGATATGCTTCTACATTTGGCTAAAATATAAATACCTCAATTATCAAATGATAAATACTCTATAAATCATAAATATTTAACTGCTTTTAAACTCATTGTAATGTAATAAAGTTTATGTGTGAGGATATGCTTCTACATTTGGCGAAAATATAAATGCCTCAATTATCAAATGATAAGATACTCTATAAATCATAAATACTTATCTGCTTCTAAATTTACTATAATGTCACAAAGATTATGTGTAAAAATATACTTCCATACTTGGCTAGAGTATGAATGTTTTAATTATCAAATGATAAGATAATGAAATGTTATATAAATCATAAATGTTTAATTACTACCAAATTTTTTCCCATAAAAGAATTAATGAACTATCATTGAATTAGGATATTCATAATTTTCTTCTCTCAAGTGAAGTCAAAATGAACTATTAAATGAATTCGGAATGAATTATTGTTAAACCAGAATAATCCCAAGCTTTTTCCCATAAAAGAATTAATGAACTATCATTGAATTAGGATATTCATAATTTTCTTCTCTCAAGTGAAGTCAAAATGAACTATTAAATGAATTCGAATGAATTATTGTTAAACCAGAATAATCCCAAGCTTTTTCCCATAAAAGAATTAATGAACTATCATTGAATTAGGATATTCATAATTTTCTTCTCTCAAGTGAAGTCAAAATGAACTATTAAATGAATTCGGAATGAATTATTGTTAAATCAGAATAATCCCAAGCTTTTTCCCATAAAAGAATTAATGAACTATCATTGAATTAGGATATTCATAATTTTCTTCTCTCAAGTGAAGTCAAAATGAACTATTAAATGAATTCGGAATGAATTATTGTTAAATCAGAATAATCCCAAGCTTTTTCCCATAAAAGAATTAATGAAATATCATTGAATTAGGATATTCATAATTTTCTCCTCTCAAGTGAATTCAAAATGAACTATTAAATGAATTCAAAATGAATTATTACTAAACCAGAATGTTTACAAGTTTATTCTCATAGAGGAATTAATGAACTATTGTTGAAATTGCAAATTAATTGTTATCTAATAAATTTTTTTTGTTACTAAAAATTAAATTGGTTGTCCAGTTATCCAATTCTATTTTGTTTATCTATCACATCACCCACCAATTATGGCACTGGTTCATGAGAATCTCATGTTCTCTGAGCTACGTCTGACATAGCTAGACCAAGGCCAGTCAGGTTGTAGTAAGACAGAACTCTAATGGCGCTGTTTGGTTTTCCAAACATATAAATGTTTAGATGTTCCCAGTCTCTATTATACTACATCCTCTGATGAGCAGGAAATATTGTTGTAGGTGCCATTAACATCTGCATTAGGAATGTCAATTGATAGTTCCTTCCTACAGCATGCTCATCAGAAAATTGTTACAACTGAGGTAATAAAACGGTTGTATGGCGGTCCGGTTACATTTGGCGCCGGTTCCCTACACGACGCTCTTCCGATTTCTCCAACTGTGAGGCTTTACCTGGATAAACTATTTTTAGTTCTCCGGTTACATTTGTCTTTCAACTGTGAGGTTTTATTCAGCTAGCCTAACCATAGGCACTTATTACATTGCCACCTTACTGTGAAGTCCGATCTAGCTAACCTACTAATAAGCATAAGCAGATCACGATTCTGTGATATGAACAGTGCATATGATGTAGTGATGTAATTTGTTCAGGAAGGTTAAAAAAATAAAAGTTTAAAAGAAAAACAAAACAAAAATGAATGGCATAAAGAATGAAACAGGCATTTCAAAGAAGATGGAGTAGGGTCATGGTGTGGATGGAGAGAGAAGCTTACTAAGTCAGAAAACAAAGGAAAAATGGTAAACATGGAAACTCAGAAAACAGAAAAGATAGCTATGATAGCTCAGATAATAGAAATGATAAAAGAAGATAAAAAGAAAAGAGATAAACAAAGAGAAGAAGATATCAAACAAAGAGAAGAATATAACCAAAAATGGGATAAACAAAGAGAAGAAGATAACCAAAAATGGGATAAACAAAGAGAAGAAGATATCAAGCAGAGAGAAGAAGATAAAAAACAAATTATAGAAGCAGTGGAAAAACAGAATGAAAAGTTCAACCAGTTAATGAAAAAAATAACTCAGTCTAAAAAATTGGATGAGGAAGAGACTTTGGAATTTCCAACCAAAGATATTTTAAAGGAATCACAAATTGAATATCCTATTACTGATGAAGCAAAATTTGAGATTGTTAAAAAGGAAGAAATTGAAATTACAAAGAGTGATCTTGAAATTGTCAGTCTACCTTCAGGAAAACTTCTGATTATGGAATATACCTCTAAAATTGAAAATAAAGAAACAGTATATACAGAAGCTGAGAATGAAATTGTATCAAATACAGTAAAAGAGTTTCAAATGGATGAAAATGAATCTAATAAAGCAAAATTAAAATCTTCTGATCTTCAAGAAGATGAAAAACGTGAAAATGAACATAATCAAAATATAACAAAGGAACTGTCCAATATAGAAGAAAATGTTTCAGAAAAATTGTCTGATATATGCTATGAAATAGTAAAGGAGATAGAGAAAGAAACCATAAAATGGAAAGAAAAGTGTGTTAATCCTCAGCCATATATAAAAATTATAAACAAAAGCTTAATAAACTCAAATCAAAAATTGAGTACAGAAAAAAAATATATAAAGACAGTTATTAAAAATATAGTTGCTTACGCAGGAAAAGACACCAAAAAGGAATCTGAAAACTCGGGATTTATCAGTGTGAAAGAAATTAAACAACAAGAAACCTTTGCAAATACCAAAAAAATAATTACTATGGCAGAAGAACCATTTATAAGGAAACTTTTATGTAAAAATGAAATACCACCATGGAAGAGGAATAGGAGAAAATTCACAGATGGTGTTCATGGTCCATATCGGACGCGTATAATTAGAAGATCAAACAGTAACAAGGATCTCCAAAGAGAATACAGAAGTGAAGAAGCAAGACACCACAGTAATGTTGAACATGATAAATTTTCAACAAAGAGACGATCCAGAAGTATGTCACCTCATAATATAAAAGAGGACTATAGGAGAACTGATCATGATCCTCAGTCTCTCCAAACCAGGTTGCAGTTATAATTCAGAATAAAATAGAGATAGCTGATGGAAAAGTTTGTGAGTGTGATGTAGTGATGCATGAGCTTGTGTTTTTCATGTTGAGATGGTGGATGATTGAGCAGAGCTGCTTGGATGCATTGTGTTATGATGCTCCGAAGTATATGCTCGGCACTATCCAGACCTGGATGTTGTGCTCCAAGAGTAGTCCAGCAGTGCGTATATATAGGTCTCATGGATAGACCTTGGTCTCATGGATAGGCCAAATGATAGCCCCTAAGACTCACTGGAGCTGAGCAGGGTTGGCTGAGTGCCAAATTGATTTTTTTTTCTCTGGCTCCTACTCTTGATTGGATGATGCTTCTAGGTACAAGAGAGGTAGTGCTTAAAAATGAGATATTTTCTCGTGACGTCATGAGGCGGTGTGTACTGGTAGTTTGTGCTTGGTCATCTATTTGTCCCGACATTGGAGGCTGTGGTTCATGTATTCACCCTTCCAGCTCATCTTACCCATTCATCAGCATATCTAAAACCAGGCAGTACTGAGAAATAATGTGTATAGTATATGGAATGAAATCATACTTCCAGGCGATTTCATCCCAAAATTCGGTGAGGGGTAATGAGACAGGAATACTGTCCCTCATATAAATATTTATAAGAAACCCCACCCCATTCAATAACGTCTAGCGTGATTCAGTCTAATTGGAAACGCAATAAAGTTGTGATTCTTTAAAAATGAAAAATAAAATCATAATTTTGATTTTTAGTATTGATGGATTTAAATAGAATGTTATATCGTCTTATTTTATTTTTTTTTTATCTGTCTCAATAAAAAAAAAAGAAAGAAATTAATTATCCAATCATTAAAAAGAAAGAAAAAGGATACTTGAGTTAAACTGAGGCAGTATTCAAATTAGACACGTCGTTGAAGAAAGAAGAAATTTTTTTTTCTCTCTATCGTCTTACACAGAGGGCTTTAACAAAACGTGAAAATAAAAATAAAAAGTTTTACTAGAGAAATTATAATGAAACTGGAATAAATTAAGAGCTTCACTCTCTCCACGCTGTGCCATGACTTTCCATTAATAAAATAACCCGCCTTCGTTTGAATAAAGTGGACCGTAAAACTGGAAGGTAATTTTTATAAAATACTAAAACATAATAATCAAATATTACAAAGTGAATTTTCGAACTAATTGCGTAGAATTTGTTCAATAAATATTAAGACATCTTTATTATATTTTTATGTTTGACCGAATTATAAATGCTTGACTGCTTATAAGGTTCTTACCTTGAATGAATTATTGTATAAACTATAAATGCCTCAATTATCAAATGATAAATACTCTATAAATCATAAATATTTAACTGCTTTTAAACTCATTGTAATGTAATAAAGTTTATGTGTAAGAATATGCTTCTACATTTGGCTAAAATATAAATGCCTCAATTATCAAATGATAAATACTCTATAAATCATAAATATTTAACTGCTTTTAAACTCATTGTAATGTAATAAAGTTTATGTGTAAGGATATGCTTCTACATTTGGCTAAAATATAAATGCCTCAATTATCAAATGATAAATACTCTATAAATCATAAATATTTAACTGCTTTTAAACTCATTGTAATGTAATAAAGTTTATGTGTGAGGATATGCTTCTACATTTGGCTAAAATATAAATGCCTCAATTATCAAATGATAAATACTCTATAAATCATAAATATTTAACTGCTTTTAAACTCATTGTAATGTAATAAAGTTTATGTGTGAGGATATGCTTCTACATTTGGCTAAAATATAAATGCCTCAATTATCAAATGATAAATACTCTATAAATCATAAATATTTAACTGCTTTTAAACTCATTGTAATGTAATAAAGTTTATGTGTGAGGATATGCTTCTACATTTGGCTAAAATATAAATGCCTCAATTATCAAATGATAAGATACTCTATAAATCATAAATACTTATCTGCTTCTAAATTTACTATAATGTCACAAAGATTATGTGTAAAAATATACTTCCATACTTGGCTAGAGTATGAATGTTTTAATTATCAAATGATAAGATAACGAAATGTTATATAAATCATAAATGTTTAATTACTACCAAATTTTTTCCCATAAAAGAATTAATGAACTATCATTGAATTAGGATATTCATAATTTTCTTCTCTCAAGTGAAGTCAAAATGAACTATTAAATGAATTCGGAATGAATTATTGTTAAATCAGAATAATCCCAAGCTTTTTCCCATAAAAGAATTAATGAACTATCATTGAATTAGGATATTCATAATTTTCTTCTCTCAAGTGAAGTCAAAATGAACTATTAAATGAATTCGGAATGAATTATTGTTAAATCAGAATAATCCCAAGCTTTTTCCCATAAAAGAATTAATGAACTATCATTGAATTAGGATATTCATAATTTTCTTCTCTCAAGTGAAGTCAAAATGAACTATTAAATGAATTCGGAATGAATTATTGTTAAATCAGAATAATCCCAAGCTTTTTCCCATAAAAGAATTAATGAACTATCATTGAATTAGGATATTCATAATTTTCTTCTCTCAAGTGAAGTCAAAATGAACTATTAAATGAATTCGGAATGAATTATTGTTAAATCAGAATAATCCCAAGCTTTTTCCCATAAAAGAATTAATGAAATATCATTGAATTAGGATATTCATAATTTTCTCCTCTCAAGTGAATTCAAAATGAACTATTAAATGAATTCAAAATGAATTATTACTAAACCAGAATGTTTACAAGTTTATTCTCATAGAGGAATTAATGAACTATTGTTGAAATTGCAAATTAATTGTTATCTAATAAATTTTTTTTTTGTTACTAAAAATTAAATTGGTTGTCCAGTTATCCAATTCTATTTTGTTTATCTATCACATCACCCACCAATTATGGCACTGGTTCATGAGAATCTCATGTTCTCTGAGCTACGTCTGACATAGCTAGACCAAGGCCAGTCAGGTTGTAGTAAGACAGAACTCTAATGGCGCTGTTTGGAAAACCAAACATATAAATGTTTAGATGTTCCCAGTCTCTATTATACTACATCCTCTGATGAGCAGGAAATATTGTTGTAGGTGCCATTAACATCTGCAT
>JAQFVV010002555.1:0-23384 GCA_028023455.1 Epiperipatus broadwayi | reverse complement strand
ATATAACATATGTTTATATAAATTAAAATTATAGTACAGATTAAAAAGAATATTTAGACATATATTTACAGTACTGCATATGTTCAATCATTCACAATTCTGTTTCATCATAATCAAGAAAATATTCCAGATTTTTTTTTCTTCAATTTTTTTTTTAATTGTAATGAAAATGTAATGACAGTTTTATTAATGGCAGATACAGATTTACTCATTGTCTTAAGATTTTTAAGATTATAATGATTTTAATCTGTACAACCATCCTCAGCTTGGAATTGTGTGATTCAAATCTTCGGTTAAAATCTTCATAGAGACTTAAGATTATCTGGTACAATACATGACTATTAATTGTTATGTTCTTACAGTTTATATCATTACTCATAGATTTAAGACTTTTTTTTATTTTAATTCAAAACTTATCCCTTACTTTAGTTACTACTTTAGCTATTTTAGAGACACAAGCAACAGTGGCACGAGTCTGCTTTTTATAATTTCTAATAGTTGACTTATTCTTTTGAAATATATGGCTGATCCTTGTTCTTCCTTATTAAATCAATAATTTCTTATCTCATTTAATGAAAGTACTTTATGCCTTTTTTAAGATTTGCCTACGGTATTGAACTTCATTTAAATCTTGATGAAAATGTGAATAAATCAAGTCATGTTTGAGATTTGAGGATCTTAAATTTACCAAAAAAATGGCTGCCACTGTACTGAGATTAAGAAAATTTATGAAGGTTGTAAATTTCATTCTCTTTATTATTTATTTACATTTTTTTGGTTAACTTATAAATGAAGTCATGTACTTTGATATAGATTAACTTATGGTTTTATTGTCTATCTAAAAAAATATATAGATGAAATTGAGTTATTACATATGATTATTATAGAGGATTTGAATTCCAAGTGTAAAATTGTACTTGTATTCAAGTATTACATATGGTCATGTATGTTTAAACAATAGGTATATTAATCTTTAACTGAAGATTAAAGTTTATACCTGGATTATAAGCCTTTATTTAATAAATCAATAGTAATAATCATTAATGTGTGTATCTGAAATGGTTAGAACCAAAATTTTGAGTGTAGAAAGTTTGACACTTGTAAATCAAAATAATTTGATTTTGATAAATACCGAAAAAATGATGTATATATATAAGAGTGTGACCTGTAAACACTTGAAAGTTGCTGGTTTTGTTTGAAATATATTCTGGAATCACTTGTATTTTTTCAGATATCTTATGATTTAATAATCTACGGTGATGTTAAGATTGACGTATAGCTAATATATATATATATATAAGCTATAACTATATATATATATATATATAAGCTATAAATAAAACTTACTATCTTTGAAATTTTATTAAAAGAAAAAATAATTATAGTAGTTGATAAAAATATTAGTTTACATATAATCAAAAAACATCTAAATATCTTGACAATATTTCTAAATTCATTTACTGTTCTATTAGATCATGTCAGCTACTTCATGGCATTGTTACTATACAAAAACACACAAATATAATGTTACTGAGCCCGCCCTGTTATTTGTGAAAGAATAATAATCACACAGTTATGCCAGCACTGGCTGGCAAAACCATCACCCCTCCTCTCCGTAAACTTTACAAAATCTACTAGCATTGCTTGAGAGATAACTAACTACATCATGGTGGGGAAAATGGTGATAATGCTTTAATTACTGAACTGTCTTTTACTTTTTTGGGTCATTTTTGAAAAAGAAAAACAATTATTTATTGATTGATTTCTTACAATAGCTATCTTTAAAAGAATATGTGTATGGATATTAATGTCACACCTATTAAGAATGGTTAATAATTCCAACTCAATCGGGTTTTTTTCTTTTTTAAGATTAATAAATGTATTGTTTGGACAATTTGTTTTGGTCTCTGGATAGAACTATGAGAAATTTTACAGTCATATATTTTATTCCAAAGGCTTAAATAATTGCATTGATTTCCTTAATCAATTCCTGTAATTTAGTCGAGAACAATTTTATGCTACAAAAAATTTAAAAGTTTTAACTACAAGTGTCCAAAAATTTCATCTTAGTCCTGCAATGTAGGGCAGATGGTATGCCTTTTCATATCTGCAAGAATTAAAACTTTATCAATTGATGTACCTTATTGCAAAGATTCTATTAGAGTAGATTTAATTAATTCTCCATGTACACCAGCTTCTGTGGATGGCAGTTGATCCGATTTCAAACTGTCCATTTTCAAGTCAGCCATTTTATTTGTTATGGATGTGTTCTCATGCAAATGGGACTTTTCACATGAGCTGGTCAAAATCTTGCTTGGACATACCCTTTCTGAATTTTTTGAAGTTTCCACATTGAGTAGGGAAGCATGGCAATGGGATGACAATTGTTAGGAGGTAATAGTAGGTCAGATGACTTGTAAGCTAATTCTTTTGACATGCATATTTGAAGAGTTGTGGCAGATTGAAGTCCACACACCCTCACACAATACTGTAGGGAACTTTGAACTGTGAGCATTGTGATAAAGTGCATAACACTAAAGCAGGCCAGCCACTGATAAATGGCATCTTTCTGTACTTTATAGCATAGAAATAACACCATCAGTGCTGGCTGCCACATTTAAATGGCCTCTTTTTGTGCTTTTGTGCATAGATATATAGGCCTAGAAGGTGGTTGCTATGTAAATGGCATATTTATGTGCTTTTGCATATAAATAGTGCCATCTAAGCAGCTGATATGATCTAATAGAACAGTATCAAAATTCATTTTAACCTTTTAACCGCTAATTATATTATTGGCCGAGTGAGTTAAAAATCAAAACTTTTAATTGGCCAATTCACAAACTGAAGACAAAGTCAATTGTCAAAATATATTCAGCTTTTAATATGATATTCACTTTAGATTTGTTTGTAAAAAGTATATTAATAATTTGTCAGGTTATGAAAGTGAACAAAAGTTCTTTCATAAATAAATTTCTATTTGTTTATTGTAGAAATATTCGGTAGTGGCAAATTAAAAGCTAAACTTAGTAACGAATTAAAAAGAGTTGCTGACGTAAATTTTTTTTTTAGTTTTACGTTACGGAAAAGTAAATATTTTTTTTGCTAAAATCTTAAATATTTTTACTAAAATCTTAAATATTTTTTTTAAATAATTTTATTTTTAGCATTATTTTACTAAAATAATTATACTTGGTCAGATAATACTTTTATAATGGTCTAAAACATTTGTTTATCATTTTCAAATTGAAAATCTTAGTGTTTTTCTTTGATTATGTGGTTTCTTTGTCCTTGCCAACCAATCAGACTGTCTTTGAAGGCTAAAAGCCAATCACCGACAAGCTTTCTTCTTTGATAAGCTTTACCAGCAGTTTTATTGATTTTTTACTTGTAAAATAATTCAAGAGAGGGAAGCATCTTACAGAACTTTTAAAAACCTAGCTAATGAGTCTATAATGTCTATCGTAGCATTAAAAATGACGGAATTAGAGTGACATCAATTGCCCATGAAACCTCTAGTAAGAATCAGGCTAATTAATAAGTGCAATACATTTTATTTATATCTTTATTTATGTATTTAACCCAAGTACAAAACTTTTACATTTCTCACCCATCCATGCACACACATGCATGCTCATTCAAAAAATATTAAATTTAAAAGAATTTTAAATAATTTTTATAACCCAGTGCATGGTACTACATCAACTGTGTAAACTGTATGACCACTTTTTCAGGCTGCTATTTCCAAAAAAAAAAAAAATTAAGCTTGTTTAGAGCTAGTAGCATGCTCTTTATATATTACATATTGTTAATACAAGCTATATAGGTCATGTGATATATGACTGATTTTTACTATTATAATGTTGGAATGTATATTGTAGTTCTGGAAATCATCATCATCATCATTATCAACCATTATCAATCCACTGCAGGATGAAGGTCTCTCCAAGTTTAATCCATCTCCGATCTTTAGCTTCTCTTCTCCACATCACCCCTACACATTTTCTTATTTCATCCATCCATCTTACATGTGGTCTCCTTCTAGGTCTTTTACAATCTCTTGGAATCCAGTTTAAAATTTCAATTGTCCATCTATTATCATCTCTTCTAGCAATATGTCCAGCCCAACTCCACTTCAATCTTTTAATTTTTTCAATGAGGTCAGTAACACCTGTTTGTTCTCTTACCCATACATTGCGTTTTCGATCTCTTCTTGTTACTCCCAACATACATCTCTCCATACTTCTTTGAGTGGTCTGAAGTCTCTGTATTGATCTTCTATTAAGTGTCCAAGTCTCAGATCCATAAGTAAGAACTGGTAAAACACATTTGTTAAAAACCTTTCTTTTCAAACACATAGGCATATTTCCTTTTAATATCAAGTTATTTCTACCAAAAGCACTCCAACCAAGTTTAATTCTATGATTAATTTCCTCTATTATGTTTCCATCTGTATTAATAATCTGACCAAGGTATTTGTAACTCTTAACTTCTTCTAATTCATCATAATCAATCTTTATTTTCATATTTTGAGCAAATCGATTAAACATTACTTTAGTCTTTTTAACATTTATCTTTAGTCCTACTTTCCTACTTTCATCTGATAACTCCTGCAACATTTCCTGCAGCTCGGAAGCATTATTTGCAAAAACAACTACATCATCTGCGAAATCTAAATGACTTAAATAATCTCCATTTACTTTCACTCCTTTAGTTTCCCATTTTAATCCACAAAATACTTCTTGCAGCACTGCTGTAAAAAGTTTTGGAGATATGGAGTCACCTTGTCTTACACCTTTCTCAATGTTGACTTTCCCAGTATCATTATGTAATCTAATTGTTGCTGTTGCATTTTTATAAATATTCTTTAAAATATGACAATATCCTGGATCTATACCTTGATGATCCAATGCTTTAATCACTGAAGAAATGTTTATAGAATCAAATGCCTTTTCATAATCTACAAATCCAAAACATAATGACAACTCATATTCATTTGTCCTTTCTATAACTTCTCTCAATACTTGAATATGATCTACTGTACTAAAACCACTTTTAAATCCAGCTTGTTCTCTTGGTTGGTGAAAATCCAAGGTTCTCTGGAAGATCGGAGTTGTACTTATCTTGGTAAAAATTTTATATAATACTGATAAAAGGCTGATAAGTCTGTAATTTCTAATATCTTCTTTATCACCTTTTTTAAATATTAATATTATTACTGCATTCTTCCAATCATCCGGTACATCTTTATTATTTATACATTTGGTATATAACTTTGCTAATATTTTTTCTGTTTCTTCACCTGCTTCTTTTAATATATCAATTATAATTCCATCATTACCTGGAGCCTTTCCTTTTTTCATACATTTAATTGCATTTCTCACTTCTTCATTTAAAATTCTGGGCAATTCGGAAGATGTAATAGATATAGGAGGTACTTGTTCTTTATTACTATATAATTCTCGATAAAAATCTTCTACCAATTTCATAATGTCATCCCTCTTTTTAGTAATAATTCCATCTTTTTTCCTTATTGCAGATATAAATTTCCTACCAATACCAAAATGTTGTTTTACATTCTTAAGACTTTTATTTTCTTCTACAGCTTTTCTTGCTAATTCACAGTTATACTTTCTTATATCATTTTCAACTCTTTTCCGCACCATTTTACAAAATTCGAGATATTCAATTCTTTTTAATGCATCATTCTTGCATATCTTCATATTCCTTCTTTTCTTCATAAGTTCTCTAGTCTCAGTAGAAATTTTATTAGTCAATTGCTGCTTTTTTCTACCAGCTATCTTTGTTGCAGTTTTTAAAAGTGTATCAGTTATTTTCATATTAATTTCATTCAAATCTGAATCATGTTCAAAATCTACTAATACTTGAAACCGATTTGTAAGTTCTAATTTAAATTCATTAGAATGTTTCTGAAGATTAGGAATATCAACTGTAAATATAGTTTTTCTTAATAATTTTTGTCTCTCTAGTTTTACATTAACATGTATCTTACCCCTTACTAATCGATGATCACTTCCTGTGTTAAATTTATTAAGAACATTACAATCTTGAAATATGTATTTCCTGTTAGTCAAAATATAATCCAATTCTGCTGTACCTTCATTTGGATGCTTCCATGTCCATTTCCTTCTAACATTTTTCTCAAAAAAAGAATTCATAATATAAAGTTTTTCCTTCTCTGCAAACTCCACAAGTCTATGTCCTCTCTCATTTCTATTACCATAACCAAAATTACCTACAACACTTTCATCTTTCATTTGTTTACCAATTCTAGCATTAAAATCTCCCATAACAATTTTAAAATGTTGTTTACTCTGATCAAAAGCCTTTTGTACATCCATATAAAAATCTTCTACTACTTCATCACTGTGAGAACTTGTTGGGGCATAAACCTGAATTATCTGCATTTGATATCTGCTATTAAGTTGTATAACTAATCTTGCCACTCTGTCTGATACACCATCAATCTCCACAATATTGTTCTTCCACTTTTTATTTATAATGAATCCTACTCCACTTGTATTTCCAATATTTGTGCCTTTATAATAGAGCATATGTCCACTTTTAAATCAATTGTCTCTTCACCTTTTCTTCTAACTTCACAAAGTCCAATAATATCCCATTTAATATAAGAGAGTTCTTCTTCTAATTCTTGCAATCTTCCTTCACTTGAAAGTGATCTGCAGTTGTAAGTACCTAAATAAAAAGTCGTCATCAAATGGCAGCCTGGGTCCGCCTCCAGGATATTCTTAGCACCCTCCGCCTTCGGCCACCAACCGCTGCCTTGGTTGGTGACTTTACAGCCTCCTGGGATTAAGGGCCATGCTTTATTTTTGTCTGTCATAATTGTATAATTGGGAAAAATCTTTATCATTTACACAAACATTCATTCTGCCTTATCAGGCACTGAGAAGAAAGACCATGGTGTTTCTTGATCTTAAACTCAGAGGTAAAAAGCCAATAAACTCACCACGCTGGCTAATGCGTGTTGGTGAGCAGCCCATCCATGTTCGTATACTATATGAATAAACATATAGTAATAACAGCTGCAACGACAAGAACGTATGGAGTGGACATTAGGAATTTGCCCTGCTCGGTTCCTTTAAGGCCTCCAAGAGGAATCAAAGGGTCTCCTTTCAGTTAATAGCAAACTCCTTTCTGCAGCCAGTTCTGGAAATAGCTGTGTGAAAAGGTGGTTGGCCAGTAGTAAGCATGTATTGGGTTATGAAAATTATTTTAAATTCTTTTAAATTTAATAGTATTATTTTTTAAATATGCATGCATGTTTATAGGTAAGATATGTAAAAGCATCTTACTTTGATTAAATAAATAAATAAAGATATGAATAAAACTTATAACATTCATTAAAATGAATTTTAATAGAGAAATTTAGTCCATATAAGGTTGCTTAAATTAAAGCAAAAGAGCTTGAAATAATTTTTTTTTTTAAAAAAAAAAAGATAATTTGATTAGATTTGTAGATAACAAAAAAAGTGAATCTACAAATCTGACTTGTAATTGTAATTAAATGACAAGAAAAATTCTCCAATTATATATTTTAATTACTAATCTATTGTGTATTTTTAATTTTAAAAGAAATGTAAAAGAATTTGTGAAGAAAAGATTAAAAGATGGAGGCATCACATTTTTTCATTATCACTGGACTGAAGGTTTTTTAAAAAATCAGTGTGGGTTTAATTATTGAAAAGAGAAGGAAAAACTTTTTTTCTTTGTGTGAACTATAACCATGGCTGAAAATTATATTGCTGTGTTGGAAAATGTTCTGTTGTGATTGATTAAATATAAATCATCCTTGCTGAAACAGAAACTTTTGATTTGTGTTATAATTTTTATTTGTTGATACAGCCACAGAAAATGCATTGCTGATTAATTTTAAGTGTACTAGCTTGCCATAATTATGTAGCCATCTTCTGAAAACTGCCTGAGCTTGATTTTAATGCCATAATCTTGGACAAATTACAATGCCTATGAAGAATGTGTGCCCCTATCATTTTTTTACAACAAAATATTTAAATTGAACAAACTGGAAGCAGGAACATTACAAGTTTTTTTGTTCCCCATGCTGATCTGTAATGGATATTAAAAAATATATATAATAAGACTGTTCCTTTTTAAACTTTAACAAAAGAAAATAGAAATGACCTTAATAAATCAATATAATCGAATTATTGTATTCAAATTTATTCCAGATGTATTAGTCATTAAGTTATTTTTATCTGTTTATTTTTATATGTTTAGCTAGTATATGAATTTGTTCTAATATAATTATTTTTAACTTTGTATGTATGTGTGAATTAATTGTATCTGATAAATGGTTATCAATTTATATAATTCAAGTTGTCAATGCTATTTTATATAGCACCTTTCATTTCTAATGTTCACGTTAACACTTATCTGTTCCTTATTTATATAAAAAAACATTAAATTAGAGAGAATGTTCAACCACTGAGCAAATGTTTAATGTTATCGTGAATTGAGTGATTATAGAATTTGAAATTGGTCCATTCAGCATTGTTTTATTTTTTCACAAATGAAAACATTAACACTTTAGGAAAGCAAATACATGCCCTTTTATTTAAATCAAATTACTTCCGAGTGGTAATCCTATTTTGACTCACTGGTGTTGATTTTGTAAAAGTGATTGGGAAATATAACCCATTTTTTAGATTTAATTATCTCCATTCTTATCTACTTTATCTATGACTCTATGAAAATTACTCTCATTAGTCATATTTAAAGATAGTCCCTGCAGGTTACTGGTATAACATATATATATATATATATATATACACACACACCCAAAGATCTGATGTTTATTTTAATAGTGGAATTATTAACAAAATTTGATGAAAATCTTCCAATATGTAACTTTAAACTTAAATTATGTTATAACTTTGTAGTATTGGTCCTTTAGATTTTTTTGTTGAAGTATTTTAGTAATTTATTTTGAATTTTTCTTTTTTTATTTTAGCCGCCAAACTAATAGGTAAAAAATTTCCAAGTACAACCCGGCTAGTTGTTTCAAGCAAAATTTGGATGCATACCATTCCAACTCGTGATTGTGATGTGTTAATGACATTTCCTCCTAACACCAATGACCAAAGCCTTATGTGGCTTCTAGCACGATTACGTTCACGGACCCCTGAACTGGGTGTTCATGTAAGACATCATAGCAACAGCGGTGTATTCGGATTTTATTTAACAGCTTCTTATGAAAAGTGAGTTTAATATTTATATTTGTTTGTTATAAGTGTGTAAAAGTATTGAAAATTTACTGATACAAACAGAAAACATTTTAATTTAGGCTTTTACCAAATTTGTCTTAAATATTAGAGATTTTTCAGAGATTTTTTTTTTCCATTAAATTCAATTTTTTTATCTTGAAAGCTGTAACTATGGCTTTTGTTTTGATTATTTATCTATATTTAATTTGCAAAGTTGATATTTTTTTAGATTAATTTCATTTTTCATATTTATATCTTTAGTAAATTTTGTAAACATATATATAAAGAAAATATAAAAAATAGAAAATAAATTTTCTTTGTATGTATGTATGTGTGATATTAAAAAATATGATTAAATGAAAAACATAAAAAGTTATTAATTAAAGCCTAAGATATGATTTTCACAATTAATAAAAAATACAATTGAGTGATTTATTGCTCTGGAAGATCATGGGATATTAAAGCACCAAACATATGGGTGATGAGTTTGCTTCATCCCAGGGATCTTTACTCTTGAGTTCATCTTTCTACTCATTGATTACTAATTTATGCTGATGAATTAATTGATATTTCTTTTCATTTCATGTGTTTGGAATATATTTAATAATTTAAATAAAATAATTAAAAAAATTAGTGTAATTTCAAACTTATTTCTTTCTGTTATTATATGGTTTTACCATGGGTGCTGATGTGATTTTTTTAAAATTCTGGCAGGAGTTTACTGGAATTATTTCTTATGCCATCTAGTGTAAGCTGTAGTAATCAATAGATGCCAGATAGTAGTGCTTAATAAATCCTTACCCAATGCTGTTTTATCCAAATATCCCCAGATTAATTTCTAGCTTATCACTTTCATCAGTGAGGATTTGGGAATTTTTTAAACGGATCTGTTAGAACCTTTTGGATTTAAAGCACCTTTCCTCTACCAGCCAATTTTTACTTTGTTATACTATTAAACTACCTGCCCATATTGAAAAACTGTTAATTTATTCAATCCAAGCTTATATGATTGTATAATTATATAGATCTGAAAGTGTTTTATTTTCTACATATTAGGGTGATGTTAGCTTTTTTGTAACCTTAACCATTTTTCTTCTTTGGGCAGAATTGGTACAGAACCAACAAGGCATCATATGATCAACAAAATATTGCATGACTAGATGGCATAAAGTAATGAAAATAAGAATTTGTTAATAAATAGCAGTGTGTAAGCTAAGGTCATGTGATGTCTTGTTGGTCATGTGATGTTTGTTTCCATTGAAAATTAGTTATCAATCATATGATTTTTTTGTTGCAGATTTTTTGTAATTTAGTTGCATGTTTTCTCAATAGATTACATTTAAAATTATACATATATTGCTTTTGTGCAATGAATTTAGACTGTAATTGTCTATTTAGGCCAACATTAAACATAACTATTGGTTATCGAGATAAGTCAAGTTAAGTAAAAAAGATTTTTTTTTTTTATGAGAATGGTATATAATTGTTTTAATTAATAAATAATATTTTTAAATGCTGTTATTTTTATATATTCATATTTTGGTACCTTATATTTGAGATATTTGTGATTATAATGTAATATGTATATATAAAACCAATTGCCAACAGTTTACTGGGTATTATATATAATTTACATTACCGCCGCCATGATTTTAAACAAACCAATAAAATATAAACAGTATGTTGCCATAGTAACAGTATAATAAAGTAATAAATTGTAATATCTGTATCAAATATTGAATAAACACACATGTACAAAATAATATTTAAATATATGGTACTTATGTATTACTTGGGTGGTTAAGATTTCACATACATATTAGTCTGGTAATATTTATTTGGAAAAATGACGGTCTATAACTTTATTTAATGGAAATGAAACAAACATGCATTTACGTTTTGTGTGAGAAATAATCTTCCAGCAAATAAATTTTTAACAATCTAAATTTATTACAACTGGTAACCAAATCAAAAAGTAATAATAATATGCATATATTTATATTGGACTATTTCCATCATCTAAAAGCGTATTGAATGTCTTTAGAAAAATTTAACAAGTACATTCAACTGTTAATAATAGCACATCAAACAGGTTAGTATATGCACAACGTTTCAACAAGTATTATTCTCTCCTCTTCTTCAGGTGTTGCTGGCCTACTGACTGTTGCCTTTGGCAGGATGGCCGTTGATTAGAGCGTTATCTTAAAATTCAATAATCAAGAATCTAAGGACCCAGGTTCGAATTCCATGCTAGTACTGTCACTGGTCAGGCCAGCAACACCTGAAGAAGAGGGAAGAATAATACCTCTCAAAACGTTGTGCATATACCAACCTGTTTGATGTGCTATTATTAATAGTTGAATGTATTTGGAATATTTAAATAAAGTTAAATTTTTCTAAAGACATTCAATACGCATATTAGATGATGGAAGTAGTCCAATATAAAAATACAATTAGAACACCATCATCACAAACCTTCAGGAAAACACTAATATGCATATATTTAATCACTGCTGTGAACCGAACTTTCTTACCTCGAATCACGTTCCATTATAAATGCTTATTCTCTTACGACAATGCTGATCGAAATACCGACATTATTTTTCAAATTGTGAATATAAATTGTGATATCATGGTCGTAAAGCAGCAAAACCACCATTTTGACTAATAACTTTCTCCTCATTAGAATATTATTTAATATTCACATACAAAATTGATTCACTTTCTTTTCAGAAGATTGTGAATGTCTTTAATTCGATCTTTGCATGCACATTTGTTTATGCCAGTGACTTTCATCACCACCAGACTAATACGACTAATAATTTAAGTACCAAATTTATATTTATAAACCTCCAGCAGGAAGTAGACAACTACAAGTAATATCTTTGAAAACGCAATCAATCTTTTTATTTTTATTTTTTTGAATATGCATTTAATAAAATTATGTTGGGAAAAAAACAAATCCTGTTTTTAAAGCAAAAACATAAAAACTATAAACAGAAGAGGGTTAAGAAATTGTTATTTTTCTAAAGTTTTTTTTTAAAAAAAAGAAAAAAGAAATCGTATATCATCACAAAAGTGATTCTTTAAACTTACTTTTGTAAACAAGTTACTAATGTGTTATAGAACTCCAAATAAAGTTCAGCCTTTATTTTGTTCTTGAAAATTAGCTAGGATTTATATTCTCATTTAGGACAACATGAGTTTGTGACAATAAAATTGAAGAAAGGCAGATTTAAAAAATAACTATAGAAAACTCATACAAATTGAGAATTTGTTAGAAATTTCAAAGGTTTTTTTTTTCATTTATCAAAGTGATCTCATAACTTTTATTCTATATATCACTAAAAAAATGAAAAATGAATTCAAATAAATATCGTGAACTCTATTCGTTTGTGAGTGACCATGAAGTTTCGCGCTGTGGTAGAGTAACATCTTCAGACTATAGTTCTGGTATTTCTGGCATTTGAACTTCTTATGATCTCTTAATCTATAAATCTCTTTAATTATTTGCCCTATGTGGTTTAGTACTGTGGTAGAATATCAGACCCTGGAGCATAGCTTCTTCAGATGAATTCCAGTTTTGGTATTTCCTGTGCTCAAACTTCTTATGAATTCCCATACAATAAAGTTATTCAATTGTTATTATTTTTAACAATATGGAGTATACTATTTCTCATAATTTTAAACATTAATTAAAAAAAAATCACAATTTGTGAGAAAAATAAACGTTTAGTCTGTAGGTCATGTGATATCCCAAGCTCTAGCTGCGACAAGTTGAACTTCAATGCAGAGTCCATTACCTCTCAAAACCATCTTATTCCATAATGATAAACTGCATGTATCAGCAAAGAAAGATAATTGTAAGCTATCATTCCTTCTCACTAACATAAGATAACAAAGTAGTAAATAATTTGTTCCTTTCTAGAAAAGCAAACCAGAATTTAGAATGAAGATGATTTGAGCAGTCTGATACTCAGAAAGAGGGGGAAATGTATAGATCCAGTCTGGCAAGAATTTGAAACCAAAATCTGTATCATTAAAAGGAATCCATTTCATTAAAAATAAAATATACAAATTAACATGCAAACAATACTGTTTTATTTAAGCACTATTAAATCAGTTTTACAAATATTAAAATTGCTTATGTAAGTATTCATCTTTCCTTTGGGGGGGGGGGGGGGGGGATACATTGGTACATTATCCTTTACAACTTTATTCAGTGGGAATATTTTTTAACAAAAGAACTATCTTCTCATATATCAATGATTGCTGAATCTACTTCTAGTTGGCGCTGCTGCTGTAGCAATACATATTCTCTTATTAAAAATATTCATGATAAACTTGATTGCTGGAAAAGGTAAGTTTTCTCACATAATTCAAATACATGATTTAGTGCTATTATTTTTATCTACTGAAAATATTGTTCTGAAAACTATAATTTTAACTATTTAATATATGAAAATATGTGGATTTGCTAACAGTATTTTTTTATAATCATTTTCTTCAGAGTTTTATTTATATACAAATTCTTTGTGAAATTAAATTTTGTTAATCATAAGAAAGAAAAAATATAGAAACTAATAAACATATCAGCATTAAGGGGAGAGGCTTAATTGTTTTGGTTTTCAGATCATTTCATCATTGAAATGAATACTACGAATATGTCTGTTCAAAAAATGGATCAAAATTGGTACCTGAAGTTAATTAACATTCTCACGTTTTGCTTTGGTAAAACCATATATTTATTTATCATGATTGACTGGTTTTTAATTAAATATAAGATTATTAAAGTGAAAAATGAGAATTTTAGTTAGTCCCCAATCATCAAGAATCTATGAGTGGCTTAGAGAAAAGAAGAAAATATCATTTTGAAAATTGATAAAAAGTATTTAAAGGCAAAACGAAAGAAAAATGAGAATTTAAATTAATTTCTAACAGCAAATGGACAAAAAAAATCTTTTCCACAGCAATATGCCTTTATAAATTATAATTCCTGCCGATCAGAGTCAGCGTGTAGAAGGGAAATCACCTCAGACATGTTTGCTAGTTAAATAATTATTGCAGAGAAGTTTTCAAATTCTGGCAGTAGCTATATTTTTCTTCATTTCTTCTAGTGATTTATATACAAGATATTTTTGCTTGTTCAGTCTCCACATTATAATATCTTGATTCTCTAATAGAGGCTATTTTTAGATGTTTTTATTTAACTTACTCTGTTTTTGTCTATCCGTCTGAGAAATCATATAACTCAATTTTCACCCACTTCCCAATTTCTGGTCTAGATGAAACTTTGCATACATATGTATTACCATGTGAATACATTTTTTTAAGATTTGCAAATATTTTTAACAAAAAAAAATAGTGAAACTTTTAAATTTTTAAATGTATATGTGATGTGATATGGTTATTCCTTTACTGAAGTCAGAGATCAGCCAATATGCCCAAGTTAGTCACCCTACCTTCCCTTTCTTGTTAACAACTTAAGTTTTTCTCATATTCATCTCTATCCTGCTCTATTCAATTTTCACAATATCATCTTTGTTTCCTCCATGGCCTTTGTATCTGTAGTCTCTTTTTCCAATCCCATCATAAAAACCAAGAACCCCCCTTCTGTATAATCACTTGGTCTATATTTATTTTCCCACAAATTCATTATTTGTATCATTTCTTTTTGTAAGCATTTATATTCCATTAGCAAATGTCTAATATTTTCCATGTTTTCCTTACATAACCTGCAGACTAAATCCCTCGCATTTCTTCATTTATGTGTAAATTCCCTTGTTGCTAATGAGCCTGTTTGAACCTTAAACAGACTATTATCATAAATTAACCTACATCCAATATTCTGTTTACTTTTATATATATTTAAACTCCTTTTTACTCTCCATACTAGTTCTCCAGCTCCCTATTTTTTATTAATGCATCTATTCTTGTATCCCAGTCTTTGCCATTATAGCATTCAACAATCATCCTAACACAATCATCTCACCCTTTGAACAAGTATACTACACAAAGTTTTTATCCATATCTTCTGCATACCATACTATCTTTCTCACCCATCTTTTTGCCTGCCCTTTACTCATAACCCAATTAAATAGTATTTTGACTATTCTCTTACTATTTATAGATTGCAATCTAAATGAACATTTTCATTTTGCTTTTTGCATCTTTCATATAAAAACTTGATCATTCCATTTCTCCTTGAATTGCCTCTTTTGCCAGTGACACATCTGTATCTAATGCATGTGTTCCTATTTCTTTTAGTACTTTTTCTAAGTAATCTAACATTCCTTTGCTAACACATAACACATCATTACCATAGGTTAACCCTGCTATTGCCACTCCCTTCCATACAATTCTTGTTACATCAATTCAATACTCTTTATAGTTCTGTCATCTAGTGGTATTTTGACAGAAAGAAAAAATTCATATTAAATAAATTGAAGGAAAAAATCATTAAAATAAAATACTATTTCCACTCTACATAGCGAAGTTACAATTTCCTAAACAAAATTATAATTAAGAATAAATCTCAGATAATAAAAAAAAAAACATTGCTCTATTAACAAGGCCAACTTATCTTGCGGTTTCTCTGATTTGACAGTTACAAAGGAATACTTTGCAAAAAAACATATATCCTACATTACTTGTAAAATTCCAAACTTTATAGAGACTATAATTTTTCAATACCATTTTGGTATCATTAAATGTGGCATAATATAATGTGGAAAATGATCATGTAAACCAGAATGAAAAAGACGCCATCTTTAGCTTATGAATCATGGGAAGATTTTTGATGTTTTAAATTAAACTCACTTTTGTAAATTTTATTTAAGTGATCAAAAGGATTTATATTTGTTTATTAAATACATGCTTTTAAAAATTATTTTGGCATTAAAAAAGTTTAAATTTGTCAATAAATTTTTATTTTACACTCTAGATTTTAAAAAATTATAAAACTAAAAAGAAGAAATATATATATTTTAAAATATATTTTTATTGACCCAAATGTATTAAAAACTAAAAAATATGTTTTCTTCAGCTTTCACAATATTTTTACGCAATCAAAAATAAGAGTGGGGCAAAGAATAATAAGTTTTAAAATTTTAATTGCAACTCTTGCTTGATAAAAATATAACTTTGTTTGCATCAAACGGAGAAAACTGTTAAAAATGAAAAAAAAATTTTTTTTCCTTTTTAGTGCATTTGTTTTTTACTTTTTGATGCAGTTACGGAATAAAAGTGTTCCGTTAATTTTTTATATATAAAGCTAATTTTGGAACTGACAGCAGAATGTTGTATTTTTTTTTGTACTGCTGTATATATTAATTGAAAGCAGTATACAAAGAATAAAATCTCAAACTGTAAATGGTAAAAAGATATATTAAGTTCTGTAATCTTCAAAAATAATATGGCTGAAAGAGTTATTCATACTCAGTGGTATCCTTTGTTTTAAAATGCATGTGTTGATTCTGGAATGAGACTAAAAGACAAACCAAAATGGAAACTATGTTGATTTTAATTTATAATTACACATTGGACCACTTCCTTTATCTAGAATTAATTGTTAAATGTCTTAAGAAAAATTTAAATACTGAACTATTAGTAATAGGCCACAGATTAATATATAATATAATATTTTGAATTGTTATTCTTCTTTCATCTTTAGATGTTACTGGTATGGCCAGTGACAGTATTAGAATGGGAATTAAATCAGGGTTCTGCAAATTTGTGAATACTGTAATTAAGTAGGCTATTCTTTCAAAGTTTTTTCAAATCCAGTATTCATGAATCTACTAATAATCCCAGATTTGATTTCCATGCTATTTCTATCAATGGCCAGGCCAATAATATTTGGAGAAGGGGAGAAATAATACCACTCTAAGCATGGTGGTGTGTATGAACCCGCATGGTATTATTGATAATTGAATAAGACATTTGCTAATTTGTTCTAGATGAAGGAAATAATTCACCATATAATTACAAATGAAATACCATTATGATAAATCTCTGGATAGGCAAATTTGATGCTTTATTACAAAACATCATGTTGCATGTCAATGCTTTGGAATTATGAGTGATGTATTTAACTGTTTTGTCTAACTAAAACATACCTATGTTGGCCCACAGAGAAAATAATCCAATGCAAAATTGAGTTCATCGAGCTGAGGTAGTCTTTTGTGATGTATGTAAACAGGAGTAATTTTCTGGTAGAAAACAGTATTTAATTCTTTATCTTATTCAATGATTGTTTAAACAAAAGCCATTCCAACTCCATGCCATATAGAATAAGGTTCAGTAATCAATGGTAACTTAAATAGTACTGCTAGACATAAAACTGCATTACTTTTAGGTTTGAACCCTGAACCTCATTAATAAAAACAAAAGTCAAAAGTGATCTTGAGATAGTAAGCTAGATGGATAACTGGATGCAGGTTTAAATCCACTACCACAAATTACTGATAATTAATATAGATAGGCCTAGAATAGACAGTTGCTCTTACTTTATTAATATAAATCTATTATTATAAAACTCTGAAAATCTTGAAATTGTTAGATCGGAAGTTGAACTCTGATAATGTGCTATTATGCACTCGCACATCAGTAGGAGTTTAAAAAACTTAAGTGAATCACTTAAGTTTAGAATGCATTTCTATAAATACACCAACTTTCACTGACCATGCTAAATCAGGGCTTGAGTCTATTGTGTGCCTGATATTATAATCAAATTTTGAATTATGCAAATCTGTTTAATCTATCACAGGAGAAAGACAATGTCTCATTTTTTTTTTTTCTATATGTCATAGCATCGGCCGGGAGGCGAACCCACAACCATCTGCAACCAACTACTTGCTTGCAAGGCGGTTGCGATGACTTCTCGACTAATAATGCTTGACAATGTCTCATTTTTAACTACCCACAATCAGACAAACACAACTTATAAATGTAAATCTATTATTATAAAGTAATAGCGCATTATCGGAGTTCAACTTCCAATCTAACTATTTTAAGATTTTCAGTGCTTTATAATAATAGATTTGTTATTATAGGTTGTGTTTGTCTGGTTAAAAAAATTAGACACTATCTTTCTCCTGCTATAGGTTAAATAGATTTGTACAATTCAAAATTTGATTATAATATCAGGCTCACAGTAGACTCAAGCCCTGATTTAACATGGTCAGTGAAAGTTGGCTTATTTATAGAAATGCATTCTAAACTTAAGTGATTCACTTAAGTTTTTTAAACTCTTACTGACGTGTGAGTGCGGAGATTTATAATATTTAAAGTAATAGTGGAGTTCGATTTCCGATCTAATAATTTCTTATTTTATCATTAAGAATTTCTGATTTTTATTTTTGTAAGGCCAGTATTATAGGAATCGTGGGAATGAGTTTTTTTTTTTAGATTTGACTGTGCTAGTTTGTTGTTGTTATTTGAAAAAAGCTTTAGTTCTTTAATAATTTAGTTAAGTTCTTCTTATCGGTCTATAACGCTCTCTGATGTCTCTCGTTCATTATCTTCCTGCAAATTTCTGCCTCTAATCTCTCTGGTCCCTCTTTCCAAATTTCTTTGGACACCCTCAGTTTTTTTTTTCCTGGTAGTATCCAGTTTAATTTTACATTATTATTTTTTTGTGAAATCCGAATTATTTTAAATTTTTTAATACAATTTATTAAAAAAAAAAACAACAACTAGAAGTCCCTCTTGATTGTTTCATAAAACAGTTTAAGTAGAACTAACGCATATATGATGCATCGCTTTTATTTTATATACAAATTTCAAAAATTAATAAATAAAATAAAATCAAGTCTCAAACAATTTATGAAATCAAAATTCATTTTGCCTGAAGAAAACATTTTATTTCTGCTTGATTTCAAACAGTTTATTAAGTTACCCTTTTTTTTATTATTGATTTTCTTTTTTAAAATATATATATAAGCAAACATACTTCTGAAAATAGTCAAAGATTAATTTTATTTATATGTGAAGTGATGTATAAATATGTATAAATGTGTGTTTATATATATATATAGAGAGAGAGAGAAGATAGAATTTAAATACTGTTTTTTTTTTTATTACACTGTATTTTTGAATAAATCAATTGCTCTTTTTAATAATTTTAATCTTAGATTATTGTTTTTTCTATAAAATTCAATTATGAAATATGATTCCTTCAGTATAATTGTGTCAAACAAGGCCTGTGGTCCACAGCCCAAACTGTTACTTCCGGTACTTGAATCCCTCAGCCGTAACCATTTCTATTGATTTTACTTGACCAAATAATTAATTATTAAACTTAAATTTTATTTGCTAAAATTGTTTTATCGATTTTAGTTTTATTTTTGTCTTTTTCATGCCCTCATTTTAAACTTTAGATATGTTTCTTAGCCTTTTAAAAGGTGCTGAGGACTTAGGGATCCGAAAGAAAATGAAAACCGAATTTGGTGGAGGTCTGAAAGAATTTGTGGTTGATGAAGCCATCTGTTTTGAAGGAGTTGAGGACCAGACGACATTCCTGAGTAGCCAAGAAAGACAAAGTATAGTTCTGCATATGCTCAACAATTTGAGGGCAGTCAAAGATGACGAATTGATGAATATCAAATTTTTAGAAGGTCAAGCAATAAGTAAGGGGTTGATTTTATTTTTCTGTGCAAATCCTTATAGGTCTTATAATTATTGAAAAAATATTTTCTTTGTAATGTATTTTTATGCATATAATAATAATATGTCATTTCTTGCTGGTACATTTAACAATTTAATAATATGTTGCAAAGAATTATGATTTTTTTTACGTTTTAATAAATAACTCCTGGTTAACTGTTCACACAACTATAACCTCTTTTGACAGTTCAAATCATAACCCCCCCCCCAAAAAAAAATAGATAAAAAGGATAGGATTAAAGTAGTTTGAAATGTCATGCTCTTTGCATACAGATAGGTTTTACCAAATGAAAACTCAAATCTGTTTATTTGGTGTTATGCTGTTATCAGTATAGATTTGATTCGGAAGAGAATCTAAAATTAAGTTTATATCCCAGTGGAAAGATGACTAGTTACTTCTCTAAAATGTCTGAAGTGCCATCTTTGAATCAATGGATGTCTTATATAGTGACATAGTTAAACTTTTTACCACAAAAATTTTAAGATGTTAGCATGTCTGCATCATGATTACAATATGAAATGTGACCATGTGTTTGTACCTTAACTCATTGGTGGAACAATACACTAACATTAAATTTTGTTTTAATTAGTATAAACTACTACTGAAACATTTGAAATGATTCACATTGGGTATGGCAGTAAAGATATGAATTGCAAGAGTATTTGAAATGGTTTCATAATGGTAGAGAGAGAGAGCAATGAAGATACATCACAATGGTATGAAACATATCACAATTCATGTTGCTAACTCATGATCCATATAGATAAGTGCCTTAAAATTATTGTGGTAAATAACCAAATTACCTTACTCCTAAACCATGTCACCACATAATACACACAGTCATTCAGAGATGGTGCTGAAGGCACCTTGGAAAGAGAATCGGTCATCTTTTAACTGGGACACATTATGTGCTTACAAAAATATATATACTCTATAATTTATTATAAGGAAATATGAAATATGTACTTTACACAAGATTAGAATAGGGTTACATACACTCATCTGTTAACAAAAACTTTCACTGTTACTACTGTAAAGAATATTAATCTCAAAATATGTTCTTGATGATTTAGGGCAAAGTGGTAGATTTTGGAGTGTATGGTTTGTGGATCCATTCTAGTTCTGACTCTTGCAGCATTCATACTTCTTATGAACTTTCGAATAATAAAGCCATTCGATTATTTTTAATCCCAAAATATTATTTATGGCAGTATATATTAAACCAAAATAACTAGATGGATT
Organism: Epiperipatus broadwayi; assembly: GCA_028023455.1. Classification (NCBI taxonomy): domain Eukaryota; kingdom Metazoa; phylum Onychophora; class Udeonychophora; order Euonychophora; family Peripatidae; genus Epiperipatus; species Epiperipatus broadwayi. The sequence continues at coordinate 2,213 of JAQFVV010002555.1, read as the reverse complement.
AAGAGACATATTTCATATGGCAGTCTTTTCAATATGACTGAGAGTTATAGGGACTTTTTTAATGTTTTCATATTGCTACAATAGTTGATTTTAAATAGTAATACATCTGCATGTATGCCTGGAGCAAAAATTAGGGATGTGACAGATAAAGTAAGAAAGCTAGGTAGTAGAGATGTATATGTTATGGTAGGGACTAATAATATGTTAGAGCCATCAGAGAGAGTAATGGATGAGTATGTAGAAAATTGATTAGAAATTTGAGGAGATTAAAGGAAGGAAGTAGGGGTAGTTGGAGTATTACCAAGATTTGATAAGAGGTATTTGTTAGATAGAGCATGTTCTATAAATGAGAGAGTGAAAAAATTGTGTGAGAGAAATAATGTTGTGTTTGTGGATGTATGGGATTGGTTTATTGGAAAGAGGGGAGTTATATAATAAAGATGGATTGCACTTAGGAAAACAAGGAAGTGAAGTTTTAGGGAGTTTGATATTTAAAGAATATAATTAGGGAAACTTTTAAAGGGAGATGAGCTTTTAAATTGTAATATTATCAAAAACAAGGCGAATGGAGGGGGATATAAGAAATAAGCAAAAGATGATTGATTTAGATATAAGTGTAGATGTGGAGAGGAATGGTTTTGTAAGATTAATGGTAAGAAAGTTTGTTATAAACGTAATGGAGAAGAAAGAATCAAAAGAATAGTTAAGGAAAGAAAAATTGGGTTTTTTGAATATGAAAGGTGGTAGGAGACCAGAAAGAGGGGCTGGAATTAAATAAAGCAATTGAAAATGAAGGAGCTGGAGGTATTAGCAGTAGTGGGAAGCTCATCTAAGAGAAGAAGAAGAACTTATTTTGGAAGAGGTGATATGGCAGGGTGTAAACAGAAAAGAAAAAGAAAAAAGGGGTGGTGGTATGGGGGTCTTATATCAAGGAAATATTTAAATATTGTTAAATATCAAGAGCATTTATGGTTTGAAATAGGGTTGGGTAGACAAGAATGGATGGTGGCTATAGTGTACATAGCTACTGGAGATAGTCAAACTGTAATGGAATGGAACAGTAGTATATATGAATGCCTAGTTAAGAATATACAATTTTTTTTAAAAAAAGGGAAGAGAATAATGGTTACATAGGGGATATAGAATGGACATATTGAAGAAATTGATGATGTAGATAATAAGAATGGTCACTTTTTGAAGGAATTTTGTCAAAAAGAAGAGTAGAATTTGAGCATTGAGGGAATTTATCAAATATGTATGAGGGCCAATACACATAGTCTAGGAATAATGTATTTCACACAATAGATTATGTATTGGTAGAGAAAAAGAGGGAATGAATAAAATACAGAAAATTAAGGTGTTTGATAATGAAGAGAATATATAATAGTGATCATAATTTTATTGTAATAGAAATGGTTAGTAATGTGATGGAGGGGATAGAAATAAAGGTAGAAATAATAGTGAAAGATGTGGATGGAGAGTGAATGATAAGAATAAGTTGGAAAGAATATAAAATTGAAGTTGAAGAAACCATGGAGCAGTTGGATGGGGATGAATTATATAAGACTGGTGTGGTGAGATTGAAAAAGAAGTGGCAAATAAGGTTTTAGTCTGAAAATAAGCAGAAGAGCCAAAAGTAACTAAAAAATGAGAGTTGGTAAAGAAAGTGTAAAAGAGAGAAAGAAACATGCAGAGAATATAAGTGTGCTAATACAGAACAAAGAAAGTGAAAATGATATTAATGCTAAATTAAGGAAGTACTTAGAAAAGATAAAGTTATTTAAAATGGATAATTATTTTTAGAGGTGAAGTTAAATAGTAAATTGTTGGAGGATATTAATAAAAGTGGAAGAGATGTGAATGAAAAATTTTGGAATTACATTAAAAGGAGAAATGTAGGGAAAAAGAGATAGTATTAATAGATGATGAAAAAATGAAGTGTAGCTCTAGAGAAGAGGTAGAGAGAATCTTAAATAGATATGTAATAGACTTATAGAAAAGATGTTAGATGTGAAGGGAAGTAGTGATAGAAAAAATGAAGCAGTTAGTAATGGGAATATTAGGTTCACGAAAATGAATTGAATGAGATTAGAAAGAGATTGAAAAGTGGAAAGGTTGAGAGGTTTAGATGGATGGGCAGCAGAGATGGTAATGAATTTAGGGCATAGAGCAAAAGCAAAGTTATTATGCGTGTTTTAATAAAGATGTCACAG
>JAQFVV010002554.1:0-23415 GCA_028023455.1 Epiperipatus broadwayi | reverse complement strand
TATATATATATATATATATATATATATATATATATATATATATATATATATATATATATATATATATATATATATATATATATATATATATATATATATATTGTACCCTTACTTCTTGATATCTAAAATAGTTTAAAATACAACTAGCTCAGTTACATTATTATGCTTAATTAAAATTTGCATATCTATTTTTGAATATACTTTTATATTATCACATCTTAATTAAATTTATTATCAATTATCCAAATCAATATAGTTCCAGATTATATTAGTTAAATAAGTATTTAACAAATTTATGAGACTGCGAAGCAAAGTTACAAAGTAATAAGCAGATTTACACTGAGTTTATATCTTCTAAGATACTGTCTCAATGGCATAAGAATACTACCACTACCTTATCATCTTACCACTACATCTATAGCATTCTTATGACTTTTAAATGAAATAAATTATCTTTAATAATACTAAAATAATTCCTAACTTTTAACTTAAAACATAATTAAATAATCTCAGGTTCTTCTCAGTTTTAAAATAATAATAACTCATGTAAATAAGTATGATGTGGGATTTTATATCAAACTTAAATACACCTAACTTATTTTAATAATAATAATAAATAATACTAATCTTAGAGTGTAATTTAATCTCATCTATTTCTATTATATAATCAATCATTAAATGAATAAACAATTATATGTATATCTTTTATTTCATATGGTATCTTCATTTTAAAATAGATCACAATCTTATACTTAATAATCTGTGGCAATAAACAATATTGTATTCTTATAATGTGCATTATAATCATCTTATGACCATTGTAATATTTATGTTCATGTCAATCAATTCTTATAAAATAATGTTAAGCAAATATGGTATTCAATTCTAAGTAATAATAACAAATTCATTTTGTGCAAAAATTATGTTTATTTCAAATTATCTGATGTCAAAATGCTGTGGTGAAAAATAATGAAACTCGACACACTTAAAAATAAATTAACAAATTTATTTACAATAACTTCAAATAAGAATTTATTTACACTATTTACAGTTTTAGAATTTAGGAAAATAAATAAAAATAAAATCGGAAAATACAAATATAAGAGGCTTACACTGTTATTAACTCATGTACTTAATAAGCAATTTTACATTCCTTCAAATGCTATACCAATAATATTATAGTATGTTTTCAAAACTTAGATTTTTCTTAAAATAAATAGTAGTGTACTTTAATTACTACAAATAACAATATATGTCAAGACTATTTATGTAGCATGTGTAAACAATGAAACTCTACCAATTAAATAGCTACATTAATTAAGTATTACCATTTATAATGTATTATCATATATTCACTTTATTATTTGCATTGCTTAATAGCGTTATATAAATTAATGTATCTTTGTAATGTAAAACAAATAATTGACTGTACTTATACTTTACTTAATGTAATTCCTGTTATATGTTTTATCAAATATGCATTATATATCTCTATTGTTCAAATATTATTATTTAAATCATTTACCAATTCTAAATTCATAAAGCATTACCTTAGATAAATTCTATGATTCTTTTCTGTGTAAAAATCATTACTTTACTTAATGTGTTCTTTTAATCCTTTCTGATAATTTTTATCTATAAACATCCTCTATATTTATCTAAAATTTCCGGAAAAACAAACATCAGCCTTAAATAAAATATTCATCATCCAAATTACCTATACTACATCGTTTATACTTAATAAACTTCAATCCAAATATAAGCTTCTACCCATAACGTAACTTGACTTATTTAATAAAACAAAATACAAAAAAAAATAGAGTCTTTTCAAATCTATTCTTATCTTGCAAATAATCAAATAATTACCTAATAAAAAATAAATATAATTTTAATACTATAACATAATAAAATATCAAAATTTATTCATGAAAGAATCATATAATTATTTCTAAGCTTCTTACGTAATGTTGTATCAGGTTTATCTTATAAATTAAAATTATGCATATTTTAATAAAGTTCGTTGCCAATATAATGTATGTGTTTTCATAAAATATCTATCCATTCATTCTACAACAACATAACATTCAGCTGATCTAAAGAAAAACATATTAAATTCATTAAAAATCATTATACAATATTTTTACCATTAATAATAATAATGTCCAATCTGCTACCCAGCATTCTTCGGAATTTGCAGCTTCATAAAATAAAAATCATTCACATTTATACTCATAAACATTCATTAGAATATTCCGTGTTATCTTAATTATAAAATAAATTTATGTAATTAATTATTATATTATTTTTAAGTTATTATTTAATAAATGTACCTAACCTACTTTTAATAGTTTAATAATATTTTAAATTTTATGTTAAATAAATAAAATAAAAGTTCATATTACGTATTTCCAGCGACGTCTTTTGTTCTACCATAAAAGTTCTAACAAATATCCTACGTATAAAGTCAATAGAACACTATTTCCTGTTCCGTTGTATCACGTGTTTCTTGAAAGTTTATAATAAAATGATAACGTTCTTTTTTTAAAAAAAAAAATAAATAAGTTCCAACAAGAAAATAAATAAAATTAAAATAATTTATAAGTTCTTTCTGGATCCAGTTCTTCATAAATACTATCTTTAAAGTTATTATTTCTAAACTAATTTATAGTTTATAAATTATTTTCATTGAATTACTTTAATCAACTTGGCTTGCTTGGTTTGGACGTCCATGTATTACTTATGCATTTTTAATAATATATTCAGGTAAGAATCAATTTCTCCATCTATAACGACCAGCGTTTTAGACTACTTCAATAAAAATAATTTTATTATATTACGATTTTAACTAATCAGATTTATAATCTACTTGCCTTTTCAAATCGTCAATATTTAGTCTTTTAAGCACAAAGACTTAACAAGGCAAGTATTTATTAAAATTACTACTTCTTATATCTTTACTTAAGATATACATTTTAATCTTTTAAAATCTGCAAAAATACTTTCTTTCTATAGAAGTATTCATATTTCTTTTAAATATCTATTTACAATAGACAATAGTAATTTAAACTTTTAAAACTATTTATAGTCCAAAATACTACTTTTCTCCATCTCGTAGTTTTATGTACTAATCCTGCGTCTGTTATTTCTCTAGCATAAAGTTTCTGATATATTTCTTCGATACATGATGTTTCCATGATTATTCGTACGTAAATTGAGTTTCGATATTGAGAAGACCAATAGGGAATTATTAAGTTTCTACTGCATACTTATCATTTAAAATTATAAAATTATATACAATAACACTCTTATGATTTTTTAAAACTGATTTTAAGAGCGTTTATAAATTACTTGGCTATTTTCTCAATAGCACAATTAACTTAGAAATTTAATTATAGAGAGCCCCCTTCAACAATTGAATCCAGCTTTTATACTAGAAGAGTCTCCTCATCTGATTGGTACGTTTAAACAATCAAACTTTGCTGGCTTATTTACATATTAATCAACACACTATTAAAATAAAATAATGACTTATTTAATATTTAATATTATTACATTTTAAAAATAATTTTTATCGTTTATTCAAATCTATTAAACATTTTTTTAAAATATTCTTTCTCACTTAATTTAAATCTTAACTTTTATAAGATCATTTAAAATAAACTAAATCTTTTTAAATACGTTATATTTTTAAAGTAATATTTTAAAAATCAGATTTAATACTTTACATTAATATCTTTATTTTTATCTCGTGATAACTCACATATTATTTATAAATTTCACAACATAATTTTAAAATAGTTTTGCAACTTTATGAGAAAGCTTCCAAGCATGTGTGTGTGTATCTCTAATTAACATCTGTTTTTACAATACAAGAAACGCTTCCCATAATCTAAAAATAACTTAACAATTGCATTTTTAAAATAAATATTTATTTTTAAAAATAAATAAGATATTACATCAGATTTTAAAATAATTATTTGATATGATTAAAATCAAATATTAATCTCAATTTAAGTACTTATAATTTAAAATATTTCTATTCACTTTTAACATATATTTTATATTAAATAAATATCTTTGTCTAATTTAAACTTGTCTTTTAAATACTTTAGCTTCAAACATTTGTTATTAAATTTATTAATGCAGTATTACATCATAATCATCATCACTTTACATATTTTCTCAATATCAACACAATTCACATATCAAATAATCATAGATTGCTTTAATTAAACTTATGGTAACATTACCACAAGCAAATTCAACATCACATATTTAAAACACTTCTTAAATTTAAAATTTTCTACTAGATTAGCACAAAACCTAAATGGTGACCCATACAAAAGGGCACAATATATATATATATATATATATATATATATATATATATTGTGATATATATATATATATATCACATATATATATATATATATATATATATATAATTTGATGTCTGTATTTTTAAAGCAATATACATAATTATATCTGAATATTTGTAAATACAGTAACTAAATAAATAAAAATTTTATCCACTTAGAAGCACTTTTGATTATCCAAGTAATCTTTGTCAACTAAAATTTTGAAATGCTAACTTTCCCACAATTCCATGATCTTAATGTTTGCTGCTTGCCTGTTAATTAAGTCATGTTGACATCTGTATATCAGCATAGCTTTCTTTATTTTTCTTTTATTGTTATTTTTTTCAATTTGCAATATTTTTACATTGTTAAAATTAAATTAATCATGTATTTATGGTTATGGTTTTGACTTTAATTTTAACAATGTAAAAATATTGCAAATTGAAAAAAATAACAATAAAAGAAAAATGAAGAAGCTATGCTGATATACAGATGTAAACATGACTTAGTTAACAGGCAAACAGCAAATGTTAAGATCACAGAATTGTGGGAAAGTTAGCATTTCAAAGCTTTAGTTGACAAATATTACTTGGATAATCAAAAGCGCTCCTAAGTGGATAACATTTTTAATTATTTAATTACTGTATTTACAAATATTCACTTATATATATATATATGTGTGTGTGTGTGTTAAAACGAAGATTTTCATGGGTCAAATATATAAAATACATATTTTGTGGGTTCATCCGTGTTAAAAACTTTTAATATTAATATACTGACATTTTGACTTGGTCACACAAGCCATCCACAGAGTTATAAAAGGTAGAAAGATGGTTGTAGAGGCGCTACAATCACTGATTTGAATAAAATGTTAAAATTCCACCAATAGCAAAAAATGTTAAATTTAGGAATGTTTTTTAACAAAATCTTTCCAAATAGGAGGACGTTTGCATGTATCATCTTGCTTATTGATACAATCTGGCCTTTTAAGTATCTCAACGGCTTCTCTAATTTTGCATTGGTAGAGATTATCACATCTGGATATGATCCTGGTACTAGAAAAATCAATTTTATGACCTGTTTAAAAATATTACAAATCTCAGCTCTAGCCAAATCAGCCGATGTAGAATCAATTTTATCGAGAGCTGATTCAACATTACAAACAATTTTCTCAAAAGGTATAAAATTGATTTTTCTAGTACCAGGATCATATCCAGATGTGATAATCTTTACCAATGCAAAATTAGAGAAGCCATTGAGATACTTAAAAGGCCAGATTGTATCAATAAGTGAGATGATACATGCAAACTTCCTCCTATTTGGAAAGATTTTTTTAAAAAACATTCCTAAATTTAACATTTTTTGCTATTGGTGGAATTTTAAAATTTTATTCAAATCAGTGATTGTAGCGCCTCTACAAAGTCTTTCTACCTTTTATAGCTCTGTGGATGGCTTGTGTGACCAAGTCGAAATGTCAGTATATTAATATTAAAAGTTTTTAACACGGATGACCCCGCAAAATATGTATTTTATATATATATATATTGGAAATACCATTACTGTATGAATCAGCTTTTTGGAAATACCCTAGGAACTATGAACAACAGAAAAAACATATAGTTTCACTGGTAAACATGAAAGTCCTTTAAATCACAATTCTATGATGAAATCAATCATGTGGGCAATTCACAAAATAGGTAAGTAGAAGAATAAAAACATTAACAAAAGAATAATAATTTCAGAAATTATTTAATTAAACTTAACTAATAAATAAAAGGGTAAAAAAAATAAAAAAATGATATTGCAACCAAAAAATGTTTATATTCATTAACTCCAGTTCTAATTTCATACAACACTTTTAATTTGTATTTCCTTCTGTTTATTTTAAATAATAACTAATTTAATATAAATGAAAATGTGCCTTGTACTGGTAAAACCTTAAAAAATATTAAAGAAAGGTAAGTAACTTTAATTTAAATCTTTCTCCTCTTTTTCTTTCGAAAATGAAGATATTTCACACGTTATAATGTAATGATAACAACACTTTTTCATCAAAGAAAATGTAGAATACTATTGCCGATTATTACTTTCATTATAAAGTAGCATTCATAAATTAAAATCTGTACACATCAATAATATCTTGTAATAGCATGAATTTATTTCCTTGTTTAGTCCTCTCTGTATATCTTATACCATAAAAGTTTAGACAATATTTTGGCTCTATCGTTTTTATAGCTTTTTCAGTATTTATTCTTATCCATTTAACTTTTTGTTATTTCCTTTTTGTAGCTACCATTTTAGTTTAGTAATTAACAAATTTAATTAGTTACAACTCAGTTATTTCATTAATTTTGTTTGTTTTACAGTTACAAGTTTTAATTTAATAATTATTTTTATTCCATACTAGTTTTTCTTCTTGTAGCTACAAGTTTTAATTTAAAAAATATTTTCATATAAGATTAGTATTATCGGGAATATTTATGACTTTGAATGAATCAATTTATAAGAATAGTTGACATTTTCTCTCAGGTTATTTTCCTTTTTCTGCAGTTCTTTTGATAAAAGAGGACACATAGTTGGATTAGAAATGCTTAGCTTTTACCAAAAGTTTAGGACATTGTTTTATCAAAACTCCATACTATTATAGATACTAGTAAAAATAATGTCTTTGAAATAAACAAAAGTCTAATCAGTTTTATATCAGATTTCCAAAATTAGTGTCTCACTGTTCACTTCCTACTGCCAAACTGCAATTGGATTTCCTTGCCCAAACAATCTTTTGGTCTTTAAAAAATAACCTTCAATTCAATATTTCATCCAATCACGTGAATATTTCAAAAATTATAGCATTAAGCTTTGTCAAGTAAGTTTCTTCTATAAGTAAGAGTATATTTATTTCATAAAAATTGTTTATATATTAATTTGGAAAACAATACTTTTTCTGAAATAAATCCTCATTCCTTGTTGTTGATGAGTTTTTTTTAATTACTTGAAATCAAATATTTTAATTATACATTAAAACTTAAAACACACATTTCATTTTTAGACAAATTATCATAATCTCTAAAAATTAACTGATAAGCAACTTTTAAAAAAATATATCTTATATTTTTAGTTAACTTATAAACATTCTTCTGACAGTTTTAATTTTTCTCTTTTTAAAAAAAATGAAACTACACAAGAAAAAAAGAATCCCCTTCTTTAATACAAGGCTTAAAAATACATAATCATTTCATATATGTTATCATTTCAATAATTTTATCATAGTTAAAATCATATTTAACAGCTATATTATCATCATCATCATCAACCATTATCAATCCTCTACAGGATGAAGGTCTCTCCAAGTTCAATTCATCTTCTCCGATCTTTATCTTCTTTTCTCCACATCATACCTGCACACTTTCTTATTTCATCCATCCATCTGACATGTGGTCACTTTCTTAGTCTTTTACAATATCTTGGAATCCAGTTTAAGATTTCAATTGTCCATCTATTAACATATCTTCCAGCAATATATTTATCCCAACTCCACTTGTCTTTTAATTTCTTCAATGAGGTCAGTAACATCTGTTTGTTCTCTTAACCATATATTGTGTTTTTGATCTCTTCTTGTTACCCCTAACATGCATCTCTCCATACTTCTTTGAGTGATCTGAAGTTTCTGTATTGCTCTTCTGTTAAGTGTCCAAGTTTCAGATCCATAAGTAAGAACTGGTAAAACACCTTGATTAAAAACCTTTCCATTCAAATACACATAAAGGTATATTTCATTTTAGTATCAAGCCAGTTCTACCAAGAGCACTCCAAATAAGTTTAATTCTATGATTAATTTTATCCATTATGTTTCCATATTTATAAATAATCTGACCAAGATATTTGTAGTTTTTAACTTCTTCTAACTCATAATAATCAATCTTTATTTTCATATTTTGAGAAAATCTATTAAGCATTACTTTAGTCTTTTTAACATTTATCTTTAGTCCTACATTCCTACTTTTATCTGATAACTCCTGCAACATTTCTTGTAACTCTAAATCATTCTTTGCAAAAACAACTACATTATCTCCAAACTCTTTATGAATTAAATAATGTCCATTTACTTTGATTCCTTTAACTTCCCATTTTAATCAACAAAATATTTATTGCAACACTGCTGTAAAAAGTTTTGGAGATAATGAGTCACCCTGTCTTATACCCTTCTCAATATTGACTTTCCTACTATCATTATATAATCTAATTATTGATGTTGCATTTTTATAAATATTTTTTAAATAACTGAAACACAGGCTTGTTATATACCTGTGGCTATATATATGTGATATAGGGTATATGAGCACAGACTTTCACACCAGCCACCTCTATCCACTCTATCCAATAACACTGATACACCTAAACACATATATGCTGAAAAGATAAATAATCACCAATATACGTATTTCATGCTAAACCAGCAATCATCAGTTGGTCCAGACTATCATCTTTACACACATATATAGTATAAGTGCTCAGATATATATTAAGATAGACTATCCTCATAGTTTAATGGACAGGCTTCAATCCACTCCACACTCCAACTCTTCAACCGTCCATCCAATTGAAAATCTGATGATAGAATGCTCAAAGGCCACCCTGAGGCCGATATTATTGTCACACCCATGTTGACCTAAGGTCAATTTGAACCCCACATGTACAGGACATAATCCATTTAATACATATGCAAGGATGGGCAGACATCTCTATAATGTAATAACTGAAACACAGGCTTGTTATATACCTGTGGCTATATATATGTAATATAGGGTATATGAGCACAGACTTTCACACCACCCACCTCTATCCACTCTATCCAATAACACTGATACACCTAAACACATATATGCTGAAAAGATAAATAATCACCAATATACGTATTTCATGCTAAACCAGCAATCATCAGTTGGTCCAGACTATTATCTTTACACACATATATAGTATAAGTGCTCAGATATATATTACGATAGACTATCCTCATAGTTTAATGGACAGGCTTCAATCCACTCCACACTCCAACAATTCAACCATCCATCCAATTGAAAATCTGTTGATGGAATGCTCAAAGGCCACCCTGAGGCTGAGATTATTGTCACACCCATGTTGACCTAAGGTCAATCTGAACCCCACATGTACAGGACATAATCCATTTAATACATATGCAAGGATGGGCAGACATCTCTATAATGTAATAACTGAAACACAGGCTTGTTAATACCAGTGGCTATATATATATGTAATATAGGGTATATGAGCACAGACTTTCACATATACCCTATATTACATATATTTAGCCACAGGTATATAACAAGCATGTGTTTCAGTTATTACATTATAGAGATGTCTGCCCATCCTTGCATATGTATTAAATGGACTATGTCCTGTACATGTGGGGTTCAGATTGACCTTAGGTCAACATGGGTGTGACAATAATCTCGGCCTCAGGGTGGTTTTTGAGCATTCCATCATCAGATTTTCAATTGGATGGACAGTTGAATAGTTGGAGTGTGGAGTGGATTGAAGCCTGTCCATTAAACTATGAGGATAGTCTATCTTAATATATATCTGAGCACATATACTATATATGTGTGTAAAGATGATAGTCTGGACCAACTGATGATTGCTGGTTTAGCATGAAATACTTATATTGGTGATTATTTATCTTTTCAGCATATATGTGTTTAGGTGTATCAGTATTATTGGATAGAGTGGATAGAGGTGGGTGGTGTGAAAGTCTGTGCTCATATACTCTATATTACATATATATAGCCACAGGTATAGAACAAAACCGTGTTTCAGTTATTACTTTATAGAGATGTCTGCCCATCCTTGTATATGTATTAAATGGATTATGTCCTGTACATGTGGGGTTCAGATTGACCTTAGGTCAACATGGGTGTGACAATAATCTTGGCCTCAGGGTGGCCTTTGAGCATTCCATCATCAGATTTTCAATTGGATGGACGGTTGAATAGTTGGAGTGTGGAGTGGATTGAAGCCTGTCCATTAAACTATGAGGATAGTCTATCTTAATATATATCTGAGCACTTATACTATATATGTGTGTAAAGATGATAGTCTGGACCAACTGATGATTGCTGGTTTAGCATGAAATACGTATATTGGTGATTATTTATCTTTTCAGCATATATGTGTTTAGGTGTATCAGTGTTATTGGATAGAGTGGATAGAGGTGGGTGGTGTGAAAGTCTGTGCTCATATACCCTATATTACATATATATAGCCACAGGTATATAACAAGCCTGTGTTTCAGTTATTACATTATAGAGATGTCTGCCCATCCTTGCATATGTATTAAATGGATTATGTCCTGTACATGTGGGGTTCAGATTGACCTTAGGTCAACATTGGTGTGACAATAATCTCGGCCTCAGGGTGGCATTTGAGCATTCCATCATCAGATTTTCAATTGGATGGACGGTTGAATAGTTGGAGTGTGGAGTGGATTGAAGCCTGTCCATTAAACTATGAGGATAGTCTATCTTAATATATATCTGAGCACTTATACTATATATGTGTGTAAATATGATAGTCTGGACCAACTGATGATTGCTGGTTTAGCATGAAATATGTATATTGGTGATTATTTATCTTATCAGCATATATGTGTTTAGGTGTATCAGTGTTATTGGATAGAGTGGATAGAGGTGGGTGTGGTGAAAGTCAGTGCTCATATACCCTACATTATTTTTTTAAAATATGATAATATCCTGGATCTATACCTTGACGATCCAATGCTTTAATCACTGAAGAAATGTTTATAGAATCAAATGCATTTTCATAATCTACAAATCCAAAGCATAATAGCAATTCATATGTATTTGTCCTTTCTATAACTTCTCTCAATACCTGGATATGATTTACTGTACTAAAATACTTTTAAATTCAGCTTGTTCTCTTGATTGGTAGAAATGCAATGTTCTCTGTAGACAAATTGTAATTATCTTGGTAAAATTTTTGTATAAAATTGATAAAAGGCTGATGGGTCTGCAATTTCTAATATCTTCTTTATCATCTTTTTAAAATATTAATATTAATACTCCATTCTTTCAATCATCTGGTAGATCTTTATCATTTAGACATTTGGTATATAACTTTGCTAAAAAATATTTATTCACCTGCTTTTTTTAATATATCAATTATAATTTTATCATTGCCTGGAGCCTTTTCTTTCTTCACAAATTTAATTGCATATCTCACTTCTTCATTTAAAATTCTTGGCAATTCAGAAAATATAATAGATATAGAAGGTTCTTTATTACTATATTATTCCTTTTTTTTTTTTTTGGTAGAAGTATTCGACCCATTTCATGATGTCATCTCTCTTTTTATTAATAATTCCATTTTTTTCTTATTGCAGATGTGAATTTCCTCCCAATACCAAAATGTTGTTTTATACTCTTGAAACTTTTACTCTCTTCTACAGCTTTCCTTGCTAGTTCACAGTTATACTTTCTTATATCATTTGCAACTCTTATCCAAATCATTTTACAAAATTTGAGATATTGAATCCTTTTTAATGCATCATTTTTGTATATCTTCATATTCCTTCTTTTCTTCATACATTCTCTAGTCTCAATAGAAATTTTATTGGTCAATTGCTGCTTTTTTTCTACCAGCTATCTTTGTTGAAGTTTTTAGAAGTGTATCATTTATTTTCATATTAATTTAATTCAAATCTGAATCATGTTCAAAATCTACTAATACTTGAAACCGATTTGTAAGTTCTAATTTAAATTCATTAGAATGTTTTTGAAGATTAGGAATATCAACTGTAAATATTGTTTTTCTTAATAATTTTTGTCTTTCTAGTTTTGCATTAACAAGTATCTTACATCTTACTAATCGATGATCACTTCCTCTGTTAAAGTTATTAAAAACATTACAATCTTGAAATTTGTATTTTCTGTTAGTCAAAACATAATCCAACTCTGCTGCACCTTCATTTGGATGCCTCCATGTCCATTTCCTTTTAAGATTTTTATCAAAAAATAATTTATAATATAAAGTTGTTTTTTCTGCAAATTCCACAAGTCTATGTCCTCTCTCATTTCTATTACCATAACGAAAATTACCTATAGTACATTCAACTTTCATTTGTTTACCAATTATAGCATTAAAGTTTCCTATAACAATTTTAAAATGTTGTTTAATCTGATCAAAAGTCTTTTGTATATCCATATAAATATCTTCTACTACTTCCTCGCTATGAGAACTTGTTGGGGCATAAATCTAAATTATCTGAAATTGGTATTAGCTATTAAGTTGTATATCTAATCTTGTCACTTTGCCCAATACACCATCAATCTCTACAATGCTGTTCTTCCACTTTTTTATCTATAATGAATTCTACCCCCCCCTTGTATTTCCAATATTTGTGCCTTAAGAGTAGAGTACACACCCACTTTTTAAATCAATTGTCTCTTCACCTATTTTTCTAACTTCATAAAGTCCAATGATGTCCCATTTAATATAAGACAGTTCTTCTAATTCTTGCAATATTCTTTCACTTGAAAATGATCTGCAATTGTAAGTACCTAAATAAAAAGTCATCATCAAATGGCTGGCTGAATCCACAATAAAGTGATTCTTAGCACCATCCACCTTCAGCCACCAACGACTGCCTTGTTGGTATCTTTACAGTCTCCTGGGAATAAGGACAATGATTTATTTTGTCTGCCATGATTGTATATATCTATTGGAAAAATATTTATCATTTACACATACATTCATTCTGCCTTATCACACTACTGAGAAGAAAATCCATATGTTTCTTGATTTAAACTCACAGGTGAAAAGCCAATAAACACACCGCACTGACTAATGCATATTAGATTATACTGAAGCTAAAATAAGAAGAAATAATTTTCAATATATTAAATTTCAAAATAGATTTTCATATTATATGATGTAAAGACTTCAAGCCATCATTTCCATAATAAATAATGTTTTCAATCATGATTCAGACGCAGAATAGAAAACAAAACAAAAAATGAAATCATTCAAAACATGCTGACATTTTGGCAAGATAATACTAGCCTTCATTCATGTAAAAGGGTAGAATACACATGGTTAATGGGGGAAAAATTGCATGGTTTTTGAAAAAATACACATATTTAAGCCAAACTACTCAAGAATTATTTGATAAAATCATTTCTGTGCATCAGCTAAGTGACTATTATTTTAGCTGCCAGTGAGATAATTATTTTCTGTGATACATATTAGTACTATTATTCTATTTTTAAACCCCTAAACATCACATGATCATCATCTCTTATGCTAGCACATAACTGTTATTAAACAGGCAAAACTCTCAATTCAGTAGTGCCACTCTGTGGTAGGCATTAGATGGGGATTTTATGCACAAGCCTTCTGGCATCCATTGATTCTTCTGGTTGGCACAGGGTGGCACTACTGTATGGAGAGTTTTGCCTGTTATTCCATTTTTACCTTTGTTTTATTTTTTTATTTTTTTATTAAACACAATTGCTTATGTATGCATGATTTATATTATAAGTATATTGTGCACGGGATCCATCCTTCTTATTCTAGCTCTACACGTTATGTTCAATATGGTTTTTGCTATATAATACTGTACTGTGAGTCCTATATTCTTATTTCATTATTTTAAATTCATCTATTTATTACAGTCGCACGTGCAGTGCATACAAATCAAAATAATGACATGTACACACCCCTGCGGAATTATTTAAAGTCTAAAATATATAAACAGACATACATTGATAATTAAACAATATATTATCAAAAACGTGATCAAATTAACAATCATTAGTTATATTTCTTCATCTCTCTTTCTTTGAATCAATCTTTATGAGAATTGACAAAGTTTGCCATTAACAAACATTTTTATAAGACCTGAATCAAATTAAATTATGCACTACTTACTTAAAAAGAATGTTTTAAAAAGAGTTGCTACAAAGACCTCAATCTAGTCAAGCTTTGGTGATCGAGAGGTCAGCGACAGCAGCTTTGCAGGCGGTTGTACCGGGTTGGCGGGTATGCTTTCCGGCTGATGCTATGACACATGAGAAAAAAAAAGATGTCAATCTACAATTCCTAGTAGCATATCGCAAGTTAAGGCTCAGTACTCTTCTAAGTTCTTACGTTACATGGTGTGCAGTAAAAAGGGAAGAAAAAACAATATTTATAAATTAGATTTGTATGGAGTGAAAAAAAAAAACGAAACAATAAATGATAAAATTTTAATTAAATTTAATTTATTAACAATAATTTTTCTATGCCATATTTCATATTATCCATTTTACTAAAACCCCTTAACCATAATTTAAAAAAAAAAAAAAAAGATAAAACAAACACGAAATGAAAATAATTTACAAAAAATACGAGTGAAAACTCCCTCACCCCTTCTTTGCCTTACAATAAGATATATGTTATATATATATTGTAACCTTTCCCCCCCGCTCCATAATAATAACAACATGCTAAGAATATACTAACTATTCCGGATTTTCTTTACTTATTTATTTCCGGTCAATAATAATTAACATTAATAATAATTCCGGGTTATCTAACTCAGTCTATCAAATATATTATTATAATTTAAATAAAATAATCACTAGCTCAGAACTTTATAAACACAGTTATGTCTGTGAAATGAATCCACATAAACATCTTTTATTATTCCCATGAGACCTGGAGCAATGACAAAGGAACAAGACGAGAGATCATTGAGATACTATCCCAATGGCATAAGAACACTATCCTACATAATTGACTAATAGCATTCCCACGACTTTTAAAACTTTTATCATATCTTAGTATTTTTAAAACAAATTCTAGCTCACATAAATAAATTAATTAAATAAAATAGAGTTAAATTAATTAAATCATATCAAATCAAATAGATAAATCAATAAGTAAATAAATAATTAAATCTCAGGTTCATAAATTGTAATTAAAACTGATTTCATATTGCCATAGTAAATTATGATAAGGGAATTTTATGTCATAATTCACTACGTAACGAATAACTAATTAATAAGAACAATGACAATAATAAAATAATATAATCTTCTTTTCTTTCTAGATGTATTAAATATTTTCGTGGTAACATTTATTAATCTGATAATCAAAAGTTATGTGGTAACGTTCGCATATATTTTACTTAAATATTGTGGCAATTAACCCATGACCAATACCTGTTCTACTTATATTTCTTTAATTTTATTATGTAAATAAAACAAAATAAATTATTAAAATTTCTAATGTTTATTACCCTGTGCAAAATCATAAACATGTTTAATTATAAACGTGCGTTGTGATTTCATGCATTTCATGTGTAGGAAAAACAACAATCAAGACACAAAGCTTACTAATAAAATTTTATAACATTTATTTAACATTATAACAAATAACACTTTGTACATTATTTACAGCGGATATCCCTATTTACTTATCACAAACTTTTATTTATACCCGTTGATGTCTTAACATTATTATTATCGAATTTTATTTTACCCTTTTACCATTAATAATTACAATAGTATTTTACAATATTATTATTATTGGATACATGTTTTGAGCTTAGCTGAATACACAAAATTTCTATCCATTAAACTTTTCTATTGACATTATGTCCTTATAATTTCAAAATTATATTCCTATAAGATCTTTATTTTTATGTAAAATTATACAAAAATTACAAAATTATACTTATATTCTTGTTAGTATGGAATCCTACAGAATTTAATCCTTATGATATTTTCATGTTCCTTTTATTATCAATCATAATATAATTACTGATAAAATTTTGATCCCATCCTTAACTTTATATAGCAATTAACATTATCAACACACTATGTACAAATACACATTTTTGTTATACATTTCTTTAACTCATTTTCCAAATAAACATGCAATCTCTTTTACTAATTCTCACGTACAATATTTTAAAATCTTATTATTGTTTTAAAACTCAATTCTAAGGTTTTTTCTTTAAAATTATATCAGTTTAGCAATTGGTTTTAAAATTATATCATATGATTCTTCATCTTTTATAATACTTATACTTTCACTTTGGACTTAGACAATTCTACTTTACTCTAGTAAATAACTATTCTTACATAACTACTATCTAACTTCCTTTCTATCTTATGTATCATTTCTATAAAATTATCTCCCTGACGATGTATTTTCATGAAATCAAGATAGCGAAGATATAGATGCGTTGGATCAAAATAAACAAGATATTATCCTTTATAAAACTTTGACAATCATGGCACAGTGAATTTAAGGACGCCATAGAGGAGTGACTTTTATCTGTCTATCTGCCTCTAGTATTGGAAGGATGCTAAAGCTATTTCTTCAGCTTCATCACATCAGAAAGTTTCAAAGATATGTAAAAACACTGTCCAGAATATATGTGCTCAGTTATAGGGACAAGTTATCTATACTGAAGTCACACAAATAATTATGATCCACATATTTCATTCCTTATAGTTTAATAAAACATCCTCTTGGTTTCCTTTGACATCAGTACTCCCAAGTCACTATCTGATTGATTTCTTCAGATTCATCTCTTCATTACATCGACAAATTCTCTGTCTACCTTGCTAATAATAATAAAATTCATTTTTATTCAACTATACAGCTATTCTTAAGAAAATTCTTTACTATACTTCTCGTATATTTCTATCTCTACTGTTCTAAACTATTTGAATATTTTCAATATAAAACTCAAAAGAATCACATAATTAATATGCTACTTATTATTAATCATTTTTAGATTATTTATTGCATGCACATTTTAAAATTTTACTACTCTCTTAAATATATGTTTGATGTTGGATAAATGTGTACTTATAACTTTTAACATCTTTCATACTTCATTCATTAATAGATGACCTATAAAAAAAATATATTACATATTACCAATAATATTAAAATTACCAACGATCTCTATCCTCTGGATCGTATTTGTAAACTTCTCCATTCCAGGACTTCTAGTAGGTATTTAAAATTTTCCATACACACATTTTTATTTATACTAATATTTCTCTCATTCCATTAGCTCGTATATTTAAATATAATTATTATAAAATTTATGTTTATATGTTTCCCTAAGCTAATTCAAATTTTATACTTTAAATACAATAAAAAAATAATTAAAACTATATTTACGATACAGCTTTGTTGGACTCGCTTGGAAAATCGTTCATTGCAAAGCTAAATAAAAAAATTATATTTTATTTTCTTCAGTCACTTAATGTTCTAATTTAAACTTTTAATTCTGTTTATTAATTCTTCTTGGACGATGATCCTTAATTTTCTTCATCTTTTTCCACTTATTCTTGAGATCTCCTTTACATAGTCTGCTAGCTTTTTCCCCCGCGCGCTTGGTTTTCCCTCGATGCATCTTGTACTTTATTTTTAAAAATTCAATAAATTTTTCTTTATTTTCCTGGATCCATTTTTCCACTTAGTGATTAATTTTATATCTTTTTAGACATATTTCTTCCATTTAATATTTTTAATATTTCTTATGATGAGATAAAAAATCCAAGTTCCTCTTAGTAATTCATATAGCATTTTTATACAGGACTATGGCTTTTCTTCTATTTTAAATTTAGAAACTATATTTTAAATAATGTTTTTCCTTTAATATAACATACTTTTCTTCATCATTCTTTTTCTATATACTTGAACGCTTATTATGATTTTTCATAGAGAAATATGACTTAGTTTTAAATACTTATAAAACAAATGTTCGTCATAAGATTCTCTCGATAGCAAATAGTTTCTTTCTTATATTTTCACACAGCTTTTCCTTTGTATTTTTCCAAGTTATAGGATTTAATTTCTGGTTGAGCACAAATAACACAAAACTTATACAATTTTCACTCATTTTTCTTTCAATAATTACTTCAATTATTATTCTTGGTATTTCCATTTTATTGTAGGCTGTATGGTCAAATTTGATTAAATCCACTGGTAAGATCACGTAGAAATTAGCAAATCATCTTTCTGGATACAAATTATATTATCTGTTAAAGACTAACTTTAGAATAATTATTAATTTATAAATTTATATTATTTTTTTCAGCTTCGATGTTACAAGCAATTCAAAAAGGTTACCTTCCTCTTCAACTTTCACATTCCATCTCCCGCTTCTGTCTATCTTAGATTTTTTTCTTGCCAATTTAAATCCGTTGATTGGTCAATATTTGTTTTTAGCGCGAACAATATTAGTCATTCTATTTTGGATGATAAATTGTACTTTTTAAATAAATATTTATGACGTAATGTCTGGAATATTACTTTAACTTAATATTATTAAATTTAATCATAGTTTGATAAAATTATTATTTGATCTTTAAAATAATTATTAAGACAATCTATAATATTTTAAACTTTAATTTTTATGATAGATGACAATTATATCTAGTTTTAAATTCACAAACTTTATTATTATTTACCAAGTGTGTGTGTGCATGAAGGCATATAATATACGATCACGTGTCTATTCACTTTACAAAATAATCTTTTACTTATGTCTCGGTTTAAATTACCAAAACTAATGTACTTTCTAAAATTTTGAAAAATAAATTGAAACTTATAGGACTAAATATAATTCTCACCATCCTAAAGTTTATTAATAAAAAATATACCCTATTAATTTTGACTAATAATAATATTACCTTTCATTTATTTAATCTGTTAATTCTAAATATTATATTCCAATTGTTACTATAATTTTAACTATCTACAGCTGTGTTATTTTGTATGGCCAGCTTTCACAACCATAAGCAATGACATTAAAACTTTATTTAACTGTTTACTTTTTAAAATACTTTATTATACTATGATATACTAGGTATTCTAGCTTAAAATTGTATTACAAATCTATTAGTACTTTTATATCGCTTAAATATAACTTAAAATTTAAAATTTTTTTCATAATTGACCTTTCTACCCTACCTATGATCTACAGACAAGGGCACAATATATATACGTATAGTAAATAAATAAATACATCTAAATCTAAGAATAAAATGTTTCAATCAAAAATAAAATAATATTCTGTACAATGTAAACAACTGTATTTATATATAATATTAAATATGTTTCAATCCATAAATAAAATAATCTGCCTTCACTAAAAATATACACACGTGCATATCAAATAAGTAAACAATTGTGTTTATAAAATAAAATGAAAAAAAAATATCTGACCACTCTGAATGGTTTTCTTCTCTTTTATTTATTTATCTTGAACATTTAAATCACGCAGCCAAATAAATATTTGGAATTAGTTGATCTCCAATCATCAGATCATAATTCATTAATATTTTTGTCTTTTTATTTTCTTTAAAGCTAACAAAAAGTATGTGCGTTCAGGCACGTTCCTCGTGCGCAATACTATTGATTATGGTGCTATAATGCTTTTATTTCGGCAACTTCTTTATGGTATCTCTTTAAAGGCAGGCATTTACATTCGACAATCAGAATCATGATCACATGGTGATGATGAGCAGGGCCAGTTTGCTTGGAAAATTGTTACTTCATTTGGTTTTCCTTGGCAGAATTGTACATCATTATTTTAGAAATTTAATACTAAATTGGCAATACACGGTCTAATAACGTTGATTCCCTATTCTTGCACTCTCTTTGTAATTAGTTTGTTTGTATATTTCTGACACCATCAATCAAGTGTCGTTCAAGATTATGGCTTCAACTAAAGACTTTCCTGTCTGTAATTTATTTTGGTAAGTAAAAGGGCTTAGAGTAATAGCTTTTCAAATACTTCTTTCTTTTTTACAGTTTACCTTTTTCTCTCTGTATAAATAATAATCCAACTTTGACTTTTGTTTTTGTTTTATATCCCTGTTTATAATTACCCACATGAAAAAAAATTTGAATCTTTTCGGATGGCCTTGTTTTATATATATTAATTTCATAATCACATAAGTTTTGAATAAGTATAGTGACAAAAGTTATAGGAAACAAAAAAAAAATATTACTACAAAAAAAAATATCATACCTTCAGAATCATTATATCCTTAAGAGAAAAAAGGAATTTTATAAAATGAGATAAGTAAAAGTTTTTTAAAAAAATTACCCTCCACATTTTAATTAAATTCTATTTTAATCAGATAAAAACAAAACATAATTTTAGAAGGAATATCGGTACAATAGCAAAAAAAAAAAGATACGTGTGAGACTTTCTGTAAACCAGAATGGCAGACTGTATTTTTGATAGATATATGGTTTAGTAGCTTACAGTCTACTGAAGGTGTTTCCCTTGTTAAAGTATAAAAAGGAATAAATTCCAATAAATTTCATCAAAATTTATTTCATTTATTTTTACTTATATTGTAATGTAGAAACGACAAGGTGCTCTTAACATTGCTGTACTTTGGTTCAATTCATTTTGTTTCTTTTGGTCAACAGTTCTTTTTTTGTTGTTATCAGTGGACTATATTCAAAAGGACAGAATGCTGTCCCCCAAAAAAACTGTGCATTAATGGTCAAGATATGATTCCATCTGCTGACATGAATAAAGTTTACTTATTGTATTTACATTTTTTTATTAATAAAATAATACAGAATGTAAACTGTAAATATTGTAATTAATTTTTCTACAATGATTTCTTTTTAAAATAACAGTAATAAAATAAATTGTAAATATTAATTAAGATGTTTCCAAGCAAGCATCATCATCATTATCATCATAATCATCATCATCATCATCATCATCATCATCATCATTATTATTATTATTATTATTATTATTATTATTATTATTATTATTATTATTATTGTGTTATATGTTAATATCTACTTTATAATGGATCAATAAATTCATGGGTACATTATTTAAGGGCAAATTCAAACTTTTGCTTTTATGAATTTTTTGGTTGCTGTTCTTACTTGGTAGTTCTGTAGGGCTGTTGGGTCTACTTGTGATTTCTTCATGTTGTTGTGACAGTTGAGTTTGTATGTGTTGTGGGTTATTTGCTACTGTGGGCCTGCATTTGTGGTTACGGCCTTTATTGACTCCACACGAGCTGCAGATGCGATTGGTGCAGTCTTTGATAAGGTGGGTTCTCTGACCGCAATAGAAACACTGTGGTCTGATTCCCACAAAAGACAAAACCATAGAGCAGCCTTTTGCATTGGCAATGGTTGGAATGTCTGTTGGCACAACTCCCTTGCTCAGTTGGAGCTTAAAGGTGGCCATGTTGGAAAGGATTGATTTAAATTCCTTGCCAATGGGAAGATATGAAAATCTGACTACTTTGCCATAGGGTTGAAGCATTTCTTGCAGAAGTGATTCTTCTAGGCCACTAATGCAGTTTTTTATGAATCCTGTTAGAATGGAGGATCTGGAGATGTCGATTGGTATAAGGATTTTTTTGTCTAGTATTCTGGTGCTATTTTTGAAGGTGTTCCTGCTGGCCCATGATTTAAATTCTACTGCTATGTATATGTCATTAGGGTGCAGCAGGATTCTGTGTACTTCTTCAGTTAGTCCTTCTTGTCTTATATGGTCCAGTAGAGCATGGACAGGGAATTTGTATAGTCCACAGCTTGAATCTGTAACCACCAATGTCACACTCTTGTCATTGCAATAGTTTGCTAGTGATTTAAGGAGTGGCATCGGGATGGTATGATTAAAGTTTTGGACAACTTCTTGAAGCTGTAGTTCAGATAATTGTTGAGCTGGAGTTGCAGAATTGTTAAGCTCTGGATGTCCAGAATCAGCTTGGTTATTCTCATCTTGATTCATTGTTTCGAAGATGTCTATTTCTTCGGCTTCAGAATAAAGTGCATCATCATGTTGGGACTTTGGGAGACTTGTAGGTATTGACATATTAGGTTGGTGTAATTTATCTGAGTGTATCTCTGGTCTAGTTGAGGCCCTAACCACACTAGCATAGGACCTAGAGTTATTTGTCCATACTGTGTATTCTGACTGGTGTTGTGCACTTGGATCAGAGTATATACGTTTGTTTGGGGAGGTCACTTTTGCTGAGGTTTTATTGTTAGATGTTGATCTGTGGAAAAGCATATTAGGTATATGTATTTCTGTTATTGGCCTTTGCTCTGTAGGCAGAGCTGAGACTGGATGGGAAGTGCAAGGGTCTGAGCCAGATGGATTATTTGAAGAGGGTATGCTCTTCTGTTTCTTGTAGATAGAAAGGCTTGTCTGTTTTCAGGGTATAGATATTGGTCTGTCTTCAAAATCTGTCTGTTCAGGTGTATCTGTAGCTTTTGGATCAAGTAGGTGTGATGTGCTCTTGGTATTTTTGGTTTGATGGTTTACAGGTGAAGTAGAGTATGTGTTTGCCTGCTCTTCCAGTTGCTGTGGAGGAAAGGCATATCTTTGGTCATCTGTATTCCTCAGCCCAGTGTTGTTAGGAGTTATACTGTTTATTCTTCCGATCTGCATGATTGCAATTTACTCTCAATGTTGACTGGCAGTGTTATATTTGAGCTGTGGCTTTTATTGTAAACAATATTGTGTGAAGACTCCGTGTTAAAATGTGTATGATCGATCGTGTAATTTGTGACAGACTGCCTGTCAGGGTTGTTTGTGGGAGCAAGAACTGAGATTGATTTACGTATGGAGTGATTGAGATGCCTAGAATCTATATTTGCCGATACATCACTATTTTCCGGTTTGTCTATTTTGTTAGTATTAGCTGCAAGTTCGTCGACATGCAGCAGCAGAGCGTTTGTCGAATTATCTTTTCCGGTAGTGCTATTTTTTGCCGCTGCTGTGTTAGCGCCATTAGTATACGAGCTGCTTAAGTCATCGTATTCCATGCCCATTGAACCCTCAGAAATTTCACTGTTAAGGCCGCTGCCGTGGATAACTGGACATTTCGTCACATTAGAAGCTACATGAGAAAATAATTCCTTGTATTTGAGTTGTTGTGTTTTATTAAAATTGTTGATATTATCGTGTTGTATGTTAGCACTTTTTTTTTTCTTAGATTCAGTTTTGCCATCACTGAGC
>JAQFVV010002553.1:0-23437 GCA_028023455.1 Epiperipatus broadwayi | reverse complement strand
CTCTCTCTCTATATATATATATATATATATATTGTAACCGGCGACCCTTTTTGGTCCTTTTTATAACCCGGCACAAGAGATCGACGGCTCCGAAATAAACCTGACATAGCGTAAAGTTTTATTTGTTTACTCATATCGATAGTTATTCGCTATCCACATAAGGGGGCGCCAGATACGATTATTTAAGTGGATTTTAATTACTCGCATCACCTTACGTCATGTCAAAACGATTTCGAAGTCCGATCCCGCCGACTAGCTCAAACTCCCAGCATAGACCAATAGATAACTCAAGGCCGTAATACAGCTATTTCGAGGACGACTCCTCCCGGAAAAGACGCACTGTCCGCTAATGAAAAAAATCAGCTTAGTTTTCTAATTATTCGATCACCGCATAAGATTCATTTATTGGTTGTCATTAACCAATGCGATGGTTCGTTCACGCCCCGCACTAGGCTTAGAAGTTCATCCCTCCCGACATATCATATACAACATAATTATTTGACGTTTATTTCGATTGATTATAGACCCACCAGCTCTTAAATCTATCTTAACTAAGGTTAAATAAGAAACATCGTGACTTACGGCACGATGTTGACATAATCAATAAAGGAAACAACTTAAATCTAAATTTAACTAAACATACTTTTAAAGATAAATTATTAAAGAATAAATAAACTACGATTTTAAGTGTATGAAAAGATTTGAGAAATGCTCGACTGGTTAAATATTGAACAATTTTATTAGATGTGAAAAAAAACATTATTAATTTGATTTATTGCACACGCGCACATACATTCACGCTCACAGAGAATCATAATTAGACATAGCACAATATGAACAGTGGAATAAAGTTCCTTTCTATTCGAGAAAATAT
Source organism: Epiperipatus broadwayi (assembly GCA_028023455.1). Classification (NCBI taxonomy): domain Eukaryota; kingdom Metazoa; phylum Onychophora; class Udeonychophora; order Euonychophora; family Peripatidae; genus Epiperipatus; species Epiperipatus broadwayi. The sequence continues at coordinate 22,563 of JAQFVV010002553.1, read as the reverse complement.
ATTATCTTTCCTTAGATTCACTAAAGTTCAAAGTTCATGTTTACAAAGTTCTATGACTAAGATAAGTTATAGTGACGAGGAAAGTTTCAAGATTTGTTTATTTATGTTGGTTAATTACGAGATTTCCTTACGAGTTTATAAAGTGAGTGAGTGATCATAATATAAAACATATTTACCTAGGATTTATTTTGGTTTCCGCTCCTGGAGTGGTTCGCTTGCTTTCAATTAATATTGGATGGTCTGGACAAATTTGGGCAACTCTCGGAACATGATTTATTTTTATTGGGAGCATTAACTTCACACGACGATGTTATTGTAGTTTCATAGCTTCGGAGATAATTAGTAGCGGAGCGCCGATCAGTCACTGAAGGGTTTATTAGCCCCTCATGACTGTCGACGCCCTTAATATTAATTTTACAGTGATCATCTTGAATGCGGAGGAATAATATAAGTTATTTCAGAACAATGATCTTGATAAAATAAACAGCATAAGCATCGGAATAAAAATAAGCAATAACAACCGGATAGGATAAAAAGAAAAAAGCACAAGCACACGCCTAAGCCTCATTGAATAGTTTTTGACTGATATTTATACGGGGTGATCCTTATCTGAGGATCCAATCTACCCCCAGAGTTCCATGTTCCTGGAGCTGCCGTTCAGGTCCGCGTTTGAGGTCACTGTTCCTCAATCCCTGTGCTAAAGGCAATATTTGTTTCGAGACAATCTTTTGTTGCAATCTTATTCAACCAACCTTACTTCTTCACACCTCGAGTGCATGCGTGTGTGCGTGTGTTTTACAAGAACAATACAAGCTGTATTAAATTTAGAAGTCGAGCATTTAATCTTTTCCTCAAATCTTTTCTATAAGTTTTACTATAGTTAACATTATAATTCTAACATAAACATTTTTAATTACCCCGTGGCGTCTTCGAGCGACAATTCTATTTTATTATTTAGGAGAGCAAATTATATTTATTATTTCTAAGAGTAAATTATATTTCTTTTATTATTTCTTCGCGAAGGCTATTTTATTAATTTTTATTATCTGAAAGCTTTAATCATTTATTCGGACGTTTACTATCTGTATTTTATAAATGTATTTTATGAGAGGAAGAAAATTATTCCAGGTTACGAAAACAAATTACGAGTGTTTTAGGTTGCTTGCTGGTGTGTGTGTGTGTTGTTTCCTAGATTTAATATCGATGTAACGCTATCTCGTTACAATATATATATATATATATATATATAACAAACTAACCAAAAGAAATACATATAAAAACAAAAAAAGACTTATAAATCCAATAAATAATATTATATTTCAACCAGAAGACTGGTTTTCATCAGAAAGAAAAAATACACAGTAAAATGGTGATAATAAAAAATTACAGATTTGGTAAAAGATTAAAAATTTAACAAAACCCCCCTGATTGGTCACAAAATCTAACACAGAATATCTACCCAATCAATGACAAAATTCAAACAAAAAAAAAAAACTACATTCCCTCCTAATCAAGCTTAATTTCTATTTAAATTAAAATAAAAATAAAAATAAAAAATACAAAATTAAAAAATCAAAATTTTTAATTTTGGATTTTTTATTTTTATTTTAATTTAAATAGAATTTAAGCTTGATTAGGAGGGAATGTAGTTTTTTTTTTTGTTTGAATTTTGTCATTGATTGGGTAGATATTCTGTGTTAGATTTTGTGACCAATCAGGGGGGTTTTGTTAAATTTTTAATCTTTTACCAAATCTGTAATTTTTGATTATCACCATTTTACTGTGTATTTTTTCTTTCTGATGAAAACCAGTCCTCTGGTTGAAATATAATATTATTTATTGGATTTATAAGTCTTTTTTTGTTTATATATATATATATTCTTGATGTATAATATATTTTAACATTTTGTTTGTCTATATTTCAACAGCCATCACATAGTAGACCTTATTTAAAGGTGTCAAGATGTCAAAAAATCTACATTTTTGAATGACCATGATTATCTGAATGATGACTGATCATATTGATGCAAAACTTTAAAATAATATGGTAATGTTAATAACACATAAATGTATTCATGAATAAATCCAGAATATATATTATATTTTGTACTATTAAAAGGCTTTAACATATGTAATAAACTAAATTTATTCTTTTGCAAATATGCAATAAATCACCAAAATTGAGATTGTAAATCAATAGACATCGCATGATCTTATCATGTGTCTTCAGCTTATGTATTGTTGTTTTAGTAGCATTCATTTCCACTTTTATTTTGTCAGTTATTGTAGCTTCCAGATGATAGTGCTTAATAAATCCCTATCCTATGCATCCCTATTCTATGCTTTGTAAAATCTCCAGACTAATTTCATGTTATTGGTTTCATCAGTGAAGAGTTTTGGATCTTGGAACAGTTCAATTGCATCTAATGAACCTTCTTTCCAGGTCCCATAATTTGCCTCCATGTTATATTATCAAGCTATATCCCAAACTAAAAAACATATAAATATTTTTAATTTAAGCCAACTTGCTCATAAAGTCAGATAGATGTGAATCCAGTTCAGTTTCTATATGTTAAGAATAGAAAAGCACAGAACAGGGAATTATTAATTACTATTATTAAAAAACTGTCATTGCTTTATAAAGGTCACAACAAGTGATAAGAATAAGATATAAAAGTGTGCTACAAAAACAGCAATTTCTAAGCAGAAGACATGTAATAGGACATGTGATGTTTTATTGGATAATATTAAATCCTGATCAAAAAATAGAGATGATTTTGGTAAAGTCACCATAATGTAAAGAAACTGAAGTGGATTCAATACTATATGACCATACAAAAAATTGGCTTAGATTAAAAACATTTATGTTTTTTTTAGTTTGGTCTGATAACTTAATAATATAACATAGAGGTAAAAGATGATAGCTTGAAGGAAGATGTATCCTATGTCCCAGTTGCACTGTTCCATGATTTGAAGTTTTTCACTGATGAAAGTCATAAGCTTGTAACTAATCTGAGTAACTATTGGATATGAGAATTGGAAGTTTTTTTATTTCATTTATTAGTTAAATATAGTTAGATATCTATTTAATAAGCAATAATTGGGTAGATAATTAAATATGTTATAGACAGACTGTTTGGAAACTCCAAGCTTGAATATATTTTAAAAAGACTTCCAATCTTTACGCAATCCAGTTTTGTTGTTTAGTAAAAATGAAAATTCCTTCATCACTGTTCTACAAGGAATTTTAATGAGATATCATTCTACAAATATTACTTGCTTTCTCATATATTTTATTTGAACCATTCATTATTACAATTCTCTCTTAGTATGTGCAAGAAAGAAAAATTTTCTTTCTAAGAATTATCTAATTTACATTGCTTTTGTAAAAACTCTTTGTTTGGTCTTAAAACTTCCTGATGTATTTAAAAAAATTTAGAATGTTATCTGTAATGGTGAATGGCAATTTATTATCAATTTATCAATTAAGTATATAATTATGTATATAATTTATGCATATAATTTATGCATATAATTATGTATACAATTAATTTATGTATATAATTCAATAATATAAGCAAATTGATAAACTTTGGACAATATTTGGAAAATAATGATATTAAGTGTGAGAGATCATCATCGGTGGATATGATCAACTTAGATAGTTTTTATTTATTGACAAATAATTGTTTTATATTAATGTTTAAAATATTAGCATACTTGTAGTGAAAAGGTGACTATTTCTTTCCCAAATTGATATTAGTGTTATATAGAAATATAATTTTTATCAGTTCTCCAAAAATATTTTAAGGCATTAGCATATCTGGATCACAATTATAACATAAAATGTTATGGATGTTTTGTATCTTCATTGATCATTGTCAATGCTCTGCCTGCTATCATAAAATCTTGAAAACCACTTGAAAACCTTCCTGAGACTCATGGATTCATTGATTTACATATTCATAGTTTGAATCATTTAATAGTTTCAGGAGAAATAAGAGACATCACTTAGATTAGATGTTTTTAGAATTATGATAGTGTTGTGATTTATATATTTTCTCTATATTGTTTTAAGTCTATATATAGCCATATAGTAGAGTTTGTGGTGTTTTGCAGATTTCTTTTCCCATATCAGCACTTTGAATCTATTAGTTGGAAAAAAATCTGAAAATGTCAGCATTATATGGATCTTTTACATAATTGACAGTATACTATTAGCATGACAATGTCATAAAGGAGGTGACCTAAAAACAATAGAATTGAAAATTTCTGACTGGTTAAGCATTTAAGCCTGAGGAAAATTAATTGATTCCTAAAAAAAAAAATGGTAATTTTTAGTAATTTATTTACAAATTAAAAAACATGATGCAATATTTTTGCAACTTTTTTTAAATCAAACATTGTCACATCTTTGAAAATGTTTATTTTAAAGCAGATCTCTCTTAAAAAAATTTTTATAGCATAGCAGCAGTTTTCTATTCATCAGATGTAGAGTCATCTTTGTCAACTAGTAAAATAATTCCTTTTTTAAAATTTTAATAACAATAATAATTTTAAGTTTAATATATTTTACTTTCTGTGATGATAACTAATCCTAAATTTATCTTAGTTTTAATAACATAGAACTAAAATATCTAATATTTTGTTCTACTAATGTTTTGAATAGAAAAATTTGTCCAATAACTGTCTAATATTTTATTCTTTTGAATAGATAAATTAATCCAATAATGCCAAGCTCTATTATTACAGATAAGAACTTCCTTTAAAAATTTATTTTCATATTTTTAAAACATCAAATATTAACTTTTAAAATGTGTTTCAAATGAAAGCTTACATTTGTAGTAAATAATGTTAAACTTAAACAAGGTGATGTGATGTGATGTATTATGGCTTCTCCTTAAACGAAGTCAAGAATATCTCAGCATAAAATCCCCATCTAGTTACACTGGTTGGCACAAGATGGCACTACTGTATGAAGATTTTTGCCTTCTTTAATGTTAAGCTTATTAATATATTATATAGAAAGTTTAATTATAAAAATATTCCAATCTAGAGGAAGCTAGGTCCCATTCACAAGAGTCCAGAGGAGTTTTTAGCTAAACAGGTTTAAATGTTACATTAGCCATTTTTTCCAATTTAAAATAAAATATAATATTAGTGCACTGTTTAATCGTGGAAAATGATATGAAAAAACTATCATATTTCATTTCATAACTCAAGGTCCTAGTAATAAATAGCTAAATGTATCTCTGCATTATATGTGAATTGATTCAGAGATGGCACTGAAAGAATATGAAAAGAAAGAATGTCATCTTTTTACCAAGACACACTGTGTGTATATTTTGTTTCTTGTAACATCATTTTAAAAATAAGAAGGTCGTATAATATTCCAAATCCAGAAATGATGTACTTGAATCTGGATCCAGAGAACTTTATCTTTTACTTAGTCCCTACTATCACTGCTGAAGTCATATAATGTTTGAGCACCAAAAGTAACACCTTCGGATTTTGAATCAGACATTTTACCATTGCATTAAACTCCTTTGGAATTATAAAAGAATTGACTTCTATCCAATGACTTTACTCTTTAATTATTCAGGTTTGACTCTAGATTTTTTAAAAATAACTCATTTTTATAAAACATATATATTTGTCTTACAAAAATAAAATTTTGTGACGATTACAGCAGAAATATTATTATATTTAAAACAATTACATATTTCATCAAGAAGAATGAATATACAACATATCTTAATACAATTTTTAACATGACTCTAAATGTTGTGATTTTAAAGTAAACTATGATATAAAGAGCTGAAAACTATGCAAATAATACTCGATAAAATTCTGTTGATTGACTACTTCAAATTTAATAAACAGGTTGTGATTTTAAAATCTCATTGCTAAGAGTGAGATGTTCCAAATTTTTGAGTAAAGAAATTATATACATATTGTAATGCCAATGGTAATAAAGTGCCATCATAAAAATAGCATTTGTAGAATAGATTTGACATGTTGATCAAAAAATGGCAAAAACTATGTAAGCCAGATATGCTGGTGAGAAAATTTTATCATTACATATGTCAGTGGATATCAGAAGATTATATATATATATATATATATATATATATATATATATATATATATATATATATATATATATATATATATATATATATATATATATATATATATATAGGATAGCTGTGATGAGTCTTAAAATGATCACAGGTGTTTGCATTTCTATCATAACTAAGTCCAACTTGTAAATATTTGTTTCATTAAAAATATTTATAAGTAAAAGATAATACAGCCTGTAAATAGCCCGTTGTAGGACAAAAACTTTCCGATAGCGTCTTACCATGAAAGAGAAAACAAAGTTTTTTAGACTTGCTGGATATTAGTGCTTAGAATTTGAGTGATTATTTTATTCTTGTTTTATTTTTAGAGTAAGAATAGCTAAATATCTATTTACTTACTAATATTTGTTGCTAGATTCGGTTAACTATGAGCTGGATTTCTGAAAATAAATCCCATTCTTGTTGGTAAAATTTTTTCACTTTATATAGTGTGAATTCGAACCAGGTCATAGGTATGGCTGATGAATATATATATGAAAAACAAAAACAAGTTATAATCACGTAACTTGCTATCACTTGTATTTATGATCAATAGATGGTGTTTTACCAAAACCACCAAACAACCATATATTTGTTTACATAAACATCAAAAGAGTCAGAATTCACTATCTCTTTCATTTGCTTCACCTTAAGATCAGCTGATTTCAAGCTAATTTGCTATCATCAGTGAAGAATTGGGCTAGAAACTAGATGTAAACACTGACTCCAAGCGTTTATGCAACAAGTTCCTATCAGTTTGCAAGCATAAATTTTTCAGACACGTAATGTCTCAAACCCAGCTCTAACAAGCCAGATAGCTACATGGGTCTGATATCAGTTCAGTTTCACCACATAGTTAAAGTCTCTGCAATATATATCATTGCAAAAACCTTTAAAAGTACATTTATGAAAAACAAAAACAAGTTATAATCTCATAACTTTGCTATCACTTGTAGTTATGATCAATAGATGGTGTTTTACTCAAAACCACCGAACAAGTGTACATTTGTTTACATAAACGTCAAAAGAGTCAGAATTCACTATCTCTTTCATTTGCTTCACCTTCAGATAAGCTGATTTCAAGCTAATTTGCTATCATCAGTGAAGGATAGGGCTAGAAACTAGATCTAAACACGGACTCCAAGAGTTTATGCAACAAAGTTAGCTTGAAATCAGCTGATCTGAAGGTGGAGCAAATGAAAGAGATAGTGAATTCTGACTCTTTTGATGTTTATGTAAACAAATATATGCTTGTTTGGTGGATTTGGTAAAATGCCATCTATTGATCATAAATACAAGCGATAGCAAGTTACGTGATTATAACATTTTTGTTTTTCATAAATGTACCTTTTTTAGGTTTTTGCAATGATATATATTGCAGAGGCTTTGACTATGTGGTGAAACTGAACTGATATCAGACCCATGTAGTTATCTGGCTTGTTAGGCTGGGTTTAAAGACATTATGTGTCTGAAAAATTCATGCTTGCAAACTGATAGGAACTTGTTGCATAAACGCTTGGAGTCAGTGTTTAGATCTAGTTTCTAGCCCTATCCTTCACTGATGATAGCAAATTAGTTTGAAATCAGCTGATCTGAAGGTGGAGCAAATGAAAGAGATAGTGAATTCTGACTCTTTTGACGTTTATGTAAACAAATATACGCTTGTTCAGTAGTTTTGGTAAAATGCCATCTATTGATCATATATATATATATATATATATATATATATATATATATATATATATATATATATATATATATATATATATATATATATATATAAAGTTAGCTTTTACAATCAACACACATTTTCTCATAATTCAAACATACAGATTAGGATAATGGAAAACAAAATTAATAGCCTTTAGAATGCATTTCAATCGACTAGATGTTATCTGCTAGACTTCACAGATTCCCAAATATTATATATCATTATTTTGTATTTATTGATGTATATTCTATATATGTATTTTATTTAAATATTTTTATATGGGGAAATATTTGTTGAATTTTCATATTATAAAAATCACCATCAGGTGTCAATAGACAGTAGCTAATAAAAATGGCAAACTGTATATATTTTCTATTTATATTGGTATTCAAAACAATTATCATAACTATAAAATGAGATTAGATCGGATTCAAAGTCTTAGGTTTTTAATTATAGATTATTAACTCAATAGTAAATAAAGATGTTAAAGGTTGTTCTCATATCTTACCTTTGAAATGCAAGTCCTTTTCTCAAAGCCAAAGTCAGAAATTAATCTCAGTGTCTATTAATCAATAGTTAGTCAATCTTAGGTGACACTAATGTAAATAAAGCTAAATGATTTTGTTTATGTGAGAATTGAAAGAATGTAATGATGTTTTATTGACAATTACTATATCTTTTAATTTCCCAAATATATGAAATAAATAAGTGAGATATGCAACTAAATGGTTTAAATCATGAAAAATCCTAGCAAACTAAGAAATTACTGTATATATTTTTTTTTAAATCAGTTGAGTTCTTCAAAACAAAGTACATGTTTATCAAATTCAACTATAATAAAATCTTTATATTCACATCTTCAATACCACTGATAACCAAGTAAGATAGTGTGGATAGTTGAAGAGTGCTTGGAAGTCTGAGTTCAAATCCCCTATATTTTAATTGTTATCAATGGATTTCTTACTCTATCTTATCATATGCAATTAATATAAGAAGAAAAAGCATATGTACCAGATTATTGGGGAAATGCAGGGATAATATTGATATTTAAAAAAGGATAAAATGAAAATAGTAAAAGTTTATAACCTATCCTTCTTCAGCTTAAAATTTTTACTAAAATCATTGCAACTCATCTACAGCGAACTTTGTGCTCAAACTAGCCACCAGCATTCCTTCTTCAAGAAAGATTTAAAAGTATGTTCAGCACAGTATCAAGATAAGGTTTTCAAAAATCAATTAGTATGACTTGCCATTGTGTTTTGAACATGTAGATTGTGAAAGACATTTGATTCTATATACATTTCTAGAGAAATTAAAACTTTGGATCATCAAAATTTAGACCTGGAATATTGATGACATTAAGATTAGCATTGATAATAATGTACAATAGGGTGATTCCATTATTTGCAAAACTTTTTAACATAGTTTGATGGGAAATAGTTCGTAGATTAGAATGATAAACTAAGAGAATAAAATAAATGGAAGTTATTTAAGTCATCTAGATTTTTAGATGGTATGGTTGTTTTTTGTAAGTAATTTTTTAGACTTTAAAGACTAAAGATATATGCTAAAAAGACTTTTCACACACAAAAAAAAGTATTTAGTACAGTAGTGAATTTAAAATAAAAATAAAAAATACCTCATGGATAAGAAATATAATGAATGAAATTCATCATAATCTTGTCATGTCGCTTGTCGCAGTCTTAAACTATAATGGAGTACTTTTGTTATAAATAATTTAATATTTTAAAAAATGTTTATGTTTTTAGTAATGATGATTTTAAATATATATTTTACCAGTTCTTGCATACTACTAGGATATTTAACAAAAAACTCAGGATTTGAACTAAATAATGAATTATGGAAAAACTTATGTTAGGATTAACAAGTAGAAACAAAATATATGAATAAGAGAAAAAAATTGTCATCCTTGATAAAATTTAGAGGCTGAAATAGAACTGCTTTGGATGTGTTTTTAGAAGATAGTTGAAATATTTAAACTAGATTCCAAAACATTATAAAAAACATAAATAAAGATCGTGTATGATATGGATAAATAAAATAAAGAAGCGTATTGAAGTGACAGGGAGAAGAGATGTGGAACAGGAAACTACATAAAAATTGTAGAGATTTTCATCTTGCAATAGATCGATAATGATTGAAAAGAATAACAAAGATAAATTTACATATATTATATGCGTTTAATAAGTACCATACTGGAGAAACATATATAACAAATTAATTCACAGCATTACTGATCAGTAAAAAAGATAGCAAACTGACTTCTGTCCATAAATAAAGTTCGAATTTCCCCACTGCAAATGATAGTCCTACTTTATATTTGGATATCGTTCTTGTTGGCATTAAACTTTAACTATATGAGCAATCAAATACATGCCTGTACGGTATTTAAACTCTTTAATGCAGTAATACATTTTTTTTTTTCAAAGTATAGAGATATTTATGTTTGTATAATAATACCCAATAGCACTAGTACTGGTCAAATAAAAATAATAACTCTGTTATTATTTTTGATTTGTAAGTAGTTGACTATTATAGAAACTTGGTAAGAGATTTTTTTCCATTCTGTTTTTCGCTATTTCTACATTTAAATATAGATTTATTTCTATCTATGTATGTAAATATGCGTGGGAGTGTATATATGGCAAATTACTCTTTTGAAAATATATATATTAAAAAAAAGTAAGTTTCAATATATACATATAAATCCATTAATTGAAACTTTAATTAAACAAAAATTATTTAGAATTCAATAAACTTTTATATAATAATCTGCTTTAGCGAAAACAACCTTTTAACTATTAAATTATATTTGTTTACGTATTTGTGTGGTTGTTTAAGTGACTAAGCACATTGCCTCTTTTTTTTTTTAAACATTATACATAATTTAATTATTAAATTCAATAATATACCTATTAATAATAATTGTTTTATTTAATAAAAAATAAATAAATGATCGAATGGCTTTATTTCTCGGAGTTCATAAGTTCGAACGCCGACGTACCCGATCTGAAATCAATTCGAAGATCTCTTGTTCAGAATCTAAACCAAGGCGGAGAATATTTTACTTACTTCTTCATACAATAGCATTCTCGTGGTATTAGCGACAACAGACATTCACGGATAAGTTTTGATCTTCCAACTCTTTTTTTAAAAAGGCAAACAATACTAATGCACTAGAAATAAAAAATTTGCAAAATTAGTCGTGATCCTCCGAGAACTGCAATATGTCCACGTAAGCTGTCCATCCATTATTCAGTTTATTTATATTTCACAATGCTGTCTTTTAATTTCATCCGGTACAAACTTTTCTATATAAAAATCTTTAACACAACGTGCAATTGTGGGTCTACAATAAATTCTATTTTCAAAGATATCTTCCTAATAAAAATAATGATATTACATTTCTTTAAAATATCTTTGAGATAAGCAATACTTAAGTTCAGTATAAAATATTTTTTATGAAATCTTGCATTGATCTTTCGTTTCACATATCCACCCCAACAAAGTTGTAATTTTATAATAGTGAACTCTATGATACCACATTCAACAAGTAAAACATTGATTGGGCCAATAATCTTATTATTGTACTTTTAGAATTTTACAGCGTCCCAAATAAAAAAAATTGACATCCAATGTTACTTGATAGTGCCCGAGTCTTTCTTCCATGCAATAAATTAGATATATTAGCAACTAATTTAATTGCCTTACTTATTTCAGTATGATAAATTTGTCTATCTTTTAATTTTTTAAAAGCAGTGGTAGCCATTGGAAACTGATTGCATTTCAAAATCTAAATCAGCAACATATTTAACTTAGTTGCATTCTAAAGCTGATAATTATTCAAGCTAAAAATTGCTGAAAGTTTTCTTTCATCATTGGAAAATAGAGAACTTGGAATTTTTTTTAAATATTAAGTACCAAATCGATATACGGCATTGAAATCATTAATAACTTACTATAGATGATGCTTTGAATTAGCAAAGATAGCAGAATAATCAATATATTATTAATCTAGAATCCAAGTAGATGTAGTTTGGTTTTAACTATTAATCGATTCAAATTAAAAATTCGCCCATTAAACTTGTACTTCATCTTGATTAATGATTCATTAAGCTATTTTATTACTGGATACATATGTGTATAGGCTCAGCTTAACACTATATAAATAATGCTATTTCCTAATAAATTTTATTGTAAATCAAAACCAATGATTTTTTTTTATCTTTTCTCAATAATTGTAATATTCAAATAAATGTTCTGGGCATTTATACAGAAAGGGTAGCCTTTATAATTTAAACCTAGCTTTTATTAATGCTTAACATGTTTTCCACATGTAAAATATCATAACCATAGCATGATTACTTCTTTAGTGTTCAGAGCTTTTAAGCACCTTGATAATTAATTTAATTTTTATTGTAATAAATTAATTATACTGCTTTTTTTTATTTAAAAAAAGGTAGCTTTTATAAAAAAAAATTAAGTTGTTGTTTTTTTTTTTGGCACAGTATATTATGAAATTAATAAAACTGAAAATAAATACCAGATGTTTTGGCTATTTGAAAAACATAAGCTATTTTGTATAAGGCAAATGTAAATTGTTATAAAAGAGATAATCTTATAATAACTATGTGCAAGTAAATAGAGAAGAAATAATAAATTGCTTAAACAACACTAAAGATGTGCTACTCATAGATCAAACCCCACAATTCACATATAAAATCAGATGCAGCAATCCTGTCCATAGCACCATGTATTATGGGGAATCCCAGAAAATATTGCTACCAGAATCACATAGATAACGATATAACAATGCTAAGAGCACTAAATACAGGTTTGTCTTTCTGGAATGTAAACTGGAATATGGCAAACACCTTTAACCCTGTAAATGTGGATGTCATATGTTCTGAACATGATGATCACAAGTGATCAAGCACAAAATAAGAAGGCATGGATTATTTCCAATAATCCTCATACTATTCATAAAAAATCTTCCAGTGTTACATTGTCTAATAGATTACCCATATGTAAATCACATGTCATGTGGACAACCCTCATGCCTAAATAAAGCAATAGAATATAAGATATCTCTTGGTTCATTTATGTACAATAGCTTTGGGATGTGATTTATATATATATAAACATTGAAATAAATTGGGAATTAGTCAATCACTTATTAAAATTTATTATGCAAGTTGAAACTATATGATTAAGCAATCATCATAATATTTGTTTGATTTATGTTGGACACAAGAATCAAAAATAAGTAGCATGATCATTAAACTATTATTTTTCCATGTAAAAATCTTTATGTAAATAATAAAAGTATTAACTTTCTATGTATGTTGAAGTTTTTGTCTTAAAAAGCTTTTAATTCAAAATATTTTATATTTACAAAACTATTATGATTACCTCATCTACCATGATTCCAATCTAAGGTTTGAATCTGGGCTGTATAAAATTTGAAATTTTTGTTCAGTTTACCAACAGACTCACACATCTTTCCCATAAATCACCTATAATCAACCTAACTAACCATCATTACATCTTTAAAAATGAATACTTAGTTATTTCTATCTCTAAGACAAAATAACAATGAAAAATTGCTTGAGAGATGATAAAGATGATTAATTATGTTGTCTCTTCCACTATTATCCTAAAATAGTGAGGTACTGGGAAGATTTTGGCATACAATGTGTTATGTTGTTGGAGAGACCTTACCATGTCACAGCTGTACTGTTGGAGAGACTTTTGCCATAGAGTGGTTTACTTAATAACATTTATATTTAATTAATAACATATTCTTATTTTTTGTGTGTCTGCATAAAATATTCTCATGAGTCAAAAGTTTACTTCTAAATTTTTTTTTTCTACTGAAATTCAATCTATTAATTTTTAAAACACTTTCTTCTACTAACACCAGTATAATAATTTATTTTAAGTAACATTAAAAAACATCTATTAACATAAAAAAACATCTCATGTTCTATTTAAAAAAAACTCTCTGAAAATATTATAATTTGTTTTGCTCAAGTTCACACCAGTAGTCTTCATATTAAGCAACTAATGTATAAAGTTAAGCCATAAACTTGTGTTGAACCACTGAACATTACATGATCACCATTTCCTATGCTTACACAAGCTATTAAAACAGAGGCAAATTCTCCATACATTAGTGCCACACAGTGAAAGCCAGAGTAATCAATGGGTGCAAGAAAGTTTGTATATAAAATCCTTATCTAGTGCCTACTCATATTATTTATTTCCAGACTAGTTTTTAGCTTGTAGCTTTCATTGATACAGAGCTTTAGACCTGAGAGAACTACATTAGATTCTAAGATATATGTCCAGTACTCTCAGATCTGATACTCCTTACTGATGAAAGGCACAAGTAGAAACTAGTCTAAGGATATTGGATGAGTTGGCACTAGATAGGGATTGTATGTGCAAACTTCTTGCATCCATTAATTACTATGCCTTGCATTGGGTGGCACTACTGGCTGGAGAGTTTTGCCTCTATTGAAACTCAGTCTTGCATGTATATGAATAAAGTTGTAAAGTATATGTTATGACTCAAGGGGCTTTTTGGGAAAGGGTTCTATGATCACACAATAAACACTTGTTAAACGTCAATGTTTGTTTATTAATATTTTACACTAATTCTAAATGAAACATTTTATAGCATCTTGTAGACAAACATTATCCATAAAGAAAAAAGCTTCAAATAATGTATTGCAATATAAAATCTTTCCAGATTGTTTCATCTAAAAGTAGACAAAATAAAATTCTGGATTGCAGTCTCAGCTATTATTGAATGATTAGATAAGTAGGTTGTGCTTTCTTTCTTTTTTTACTTAGCCACATTACTAATTATCGTTTTAAAAATATGATAATGAGTTCAAAAGATCAATCTTCACTTTCTTCTACTTGCTGAATGGCATAATGTCCAAAGCACCATTGTAAAGAAACATATTTGACAGATGAATAAGACATGGGATGCAATATATAATATCACATTTCCTTAAACGTTGGTGAACTTTAATACTGTTTTTCTAAAAAAATATTATTTCAAAGATATTCTAAAAAAGTTCAATATTGATTGTTTTTAAAAAGATAATATATTGACCGTAGATATAATGGTGAGCTACAATTATGTTAAATTTAAAATTTCCTGGTCAATAATTAGAAACTGATGAAATTGGCTGTTATGACTTCCTAAAAAAGATTGTGAACTTATTTGTCAATATTTAATTATGTAAAAAAATAAATGATCCTAATTTAAACCCAGCATCGGGTGTATGACTCCCACAAGTCTTAAAAAGGCAATCATCGGTTTACTAAATATTTTTTTAAAACTGACCCCCCTTCTCCTTCGCCAAATAAAGAATTAATAATAAAATTAAAACTTCCGTTGATACAGCCACAAGTAATAAATTTATTTATCAGTTAATTATCATTAATTGCTTTTATAAAAATATATTACGTATTACAGTTTTATTTAATTTTTTTTATTATTTAAACACCAAAGCTTATCTAATTAGTAGAACGAAATCAATGTCAAATAATAATAATTAAAGGGAAATACATTAAGAAGTTTTAAAAATTAATTTTGCATTTAATTCTATTTTTGAAAATTATGTCAATAATAAATTCTAAATTTGCTGGGAAAATAGACATGTGGAGAAATTGTATGCATAACATCTAATTAAATTTTAATATTAAAAGAGCATATGGTAATTTGATTTTTTGTGTTTTACTTAAACTGGAAGAAAAAGTAAAACAAACTGTATTTTCAAAAATTAATTTTATGAACTTCAAAATCATATGCTTTGTTGTAGGTGGAAGTTACTTTTTAAAAATATTGACAAAAAAAAATTGTTTATTTAGTTACAAATTTAATTAGCTTTTGAAATATGTTTATAGTATATATATATAATGGGGTGGGGGTGAAAGAGAAATGACAAAATATTTGCAGTATTTTTTATTTTATTTACTTTCTTAAATGTAATTCTTACAATTAATTTTTCTATTTACATTATAAAAGAAGTATTTAAAAAAATGAACAGAAATTGAGTTCAAAATTAGTTTTAACAAAAAAGTAAAATATATATTTATTTTTCCTAATTGTAATTATTTAAAAGATGATTGACACATATTTATTTATTTCTCTCCTTTCTTTTTCTTTAAACTTGTTTTCTCTGTATTTGAGGATATATATGTATGTATGCATGCATATATGTATTAAGGCTAAGTATCTCATACCCATACCATAGAGCCTTGATAATATATTTATATATGTGTGTGTTTAACTTATATGAAAGACAAGAAACAAACACATACAAAGTTACCAAGATAAATATTAAAATGATGTCTTCGTGCCTAAAATATTAATTAAATAGGTAATATTTTTGATATTTGGAAATTAATTATTTAAAATTGAATACAAATATTCCTCTGATAAATAGATTATTTAATTTATTTTAATTCTGATAAAAAAAATTAAATTTTGTAAATGTTTTTAATGCACGTGTATATTATAAAAGTTAATTTAATTACATTTTGTATTTAAAAAAGATTAAGAATAAAATTTAATTTAAAAAATTATTTCTGTCCTTAACCAAAAAATGTAAACCTGTGTTGTAGTAATGAATATAAGATCAGAAAGCAACATTTTATTGGCATTCTAATCATACTCAGTTTTAATTCTCATTTATTTATTCGTCTGAGCATTTCTTGGTATATAATATAAATATTGAAATATATATATATTACCTAAAAAGATTATAAGGTTAAATACAGTTCTATTATTAAGACTTTATAATAATTAGAGTTTGATAAAAAATAAAGATGTACGCTATCATTGTTTTTTGTGTTGATTGTATATCAAGCTGTGTGCTGCTATCAATGCTTGTTGTATCTAAATTTTCATGTTAAATGTAAATAGAAAGCCATGAGGTTTTTTTTCTGACTAACCATGTTCTTTTATAAGGCTAGCTATATAGATGGCACATACATATAAAAGAATAGATCAAAAAAGGAAATTTATTATTGACATAGTAATTCATCAAAGAAATCTACTTTCCAGAAAGCAATCCAGTAGCACAT
This sequence comes from Epiperipatus broadwayi, assembly GCA_028023455.1. Classification (NCBI taxonomy): domain Eukaryota; kingdom Metazoa; phylum Onychophora; class Udeonychophora; order Euonychophora; family Peripatidae; genus Epiperipatus; species Epiperipatus broadwayi. The sequence continues at coordinate 5,604 of JAQFVV010002553.1, read as the reverse complement.
ATATATATATATATATATATATATATACTGGATTGCTATCTATTTATAAATATATATATATATATATATATATATATTATTTAAAATATTAATTCCAGTATTAATGTGGAATAAAATCTGTTTTTCCTCTTTTAAAAAGATTGGTAATAATCTTTGAATAAGTAAACAATACCTGACCAATACTAATAGGACTACATTGCAGAATTTCTAACATTTGTCAAGTTTAAAATCCCAAATAAAAGATAATTTAGGTAATTTATACTTAAAAATATATGGGGTGAGGTCAAATATTTTTATTATTCAAAGTTACTTTATGTTAGATAATAAATTAAAATTCAAAGATGCTTTATGTTAAATAGTGAAAGAAAATCTAAATTTTTAAAAATAATAATCCAAGTTCTATTATTTTTTATAAGCAACTACAAAATTATACATTGTTAAAATAATTAGAATATAATTTAAAGGCAAATTTATAATAAAATAATTAAAATATTTTATATTACTAAATGCTTATGCATATGTGGCCTACCTACTTCATATTACATTTTATATAATATAAACCAGATGGACTTACAATTTAAATAATGTTACTGCATTTATTGTTTTATTTTTTATTTATTTAATAAATAATATCTGTCTAATATTTATAAATATATTCAGGATCAGATATAATCTATTTGTTTGATTGGAGGGTATTTATTTTAGATATGTCATTTTTTTACTATTACTAATTAATTAATAAAATTATTAATCATTATTTTTGAATTATAATAAATTTATTTAAGTGCTAGATTAATTATTTTGTCCACTTTACTTTTGGACTCATATATACAGTATTTTGATATGTAGATAGCTAGCCTCATTCAATAATAGAATTCTATGTGTGTGTAGATTCTATATAAAAGAAATTAAAGAGGTTGCCTTGACAACAGTTTGAAATTGTTGATTGTTATTGTTGTTGGATTGTCTAAATGTTGACTGGTTTTTAATGATTACTTATAAACTCATTTAGCCTTAAGCATTATTACACTTATTATTTAAGTAATATTCAGGGTGCAATTTGAAATTTGTAATGTTATAATTGACTATTTATTAATCTGCATTCAGAAAAGGTTTTATTTACCTGTTTAAAGAGGTTTATTTAAACTTCTGTGTATCAATAATTTCAATTTTTGAGGTCAAGTTGCAATCTTTAGTATGTATATAAGTATATTACACCATTAATAAAAATAGAGTTTCACCCTTATTGTTAAAAGGAGGTTGCCTTGACAACAGTTAGAAATTGTTAATTGTTATTGATATAGGGATTGTCTAAGTCAGCGTTTCCCAACCTGTGGTACGCGTACCACTGGTGGTACGCGAGTTGCTGGTTGGTGGTACACGAAAAATAATCAATAATGGCGGACATAAAAAATTAAATCATAAACATATCATAGAAACATTTTTTCCTATAATTCATAAAAATTATTTTAATGAATAATATTATACAGTAAAGTTCTTAATATGTACAGTCGATGATCGAAAATCCAGCAATTGATATCGTTTTTTTTTTTTTTTTGGAGTGCACTTTTAAATTTAGCCGTTAGCCACCAGTAACTTAAGATGTCACCGCCACTGTTGTGATAGTGCTGCACTCTCATTCACTTCACCGCATGACTTACAAGTGACAGGTTATTGTTTGTGATTGTATCAGTCTTTCTTTATTAAAATTTATTGATCCCTATATAACCTGCTTATTCGAACTTAGACAAGAAGCACAGGTTTTTTTTTTAAGACAATCCTTTTGATCTCTCTTCGAAATTGTATGATTTTGATTGGCTTCAGGTGCTTGCATATTTATCATATTTTTTGCAAATAAATGAACTTAAATTTGACACTTCAGAATAACTCAATAACGATCTTTAATGTTAATGATAAAATTGAAAGTATGATTAAGAAATTAGATTTTGGAAACAGTGTATTGAAAACAATCAACCGGAAAAATTCGAAACTCTACATATTTTTTGTTTGAAAATAAGGTTAGTCTGTCTCAAGATATACAGAAAATATAATAGCACATTTAACAGGATTAAAATTGTCTTTCATGGAATATTTTCCAAAACCCGAAAACACAAATGATAAGTGGATTTCAAACCCCTTCTATGAAGAAAATTTAGAAAAAGCTACATCATTATCAATAAAAGAAAAAAAAATTTAATAGAATTATGGACACAATCTAATTAATTTTGGTTAAACATTAAAAAATATGAACAGTTTTCTGAGAAAGCTCTTAAATTATTATTACCATTTACTAGTATGGAATTAGTAGAAAGAGCTTTTTCTTCATATATTTTTTTTTAAAAAAAGGATTGAAACAGATTGAGTGCAGCTGTAGACTTAAGGGTATATCTTGCATCTTCTGAACCAAATTTCAAAAAATTATGTTCTTCGGAACAAGCACAAGGATCTCATTAAATTTATTTTATAAAAACATTTGATTATGATAAAAAAATATATTAATTGGGTTTTTATAATTTTGTGTTTTTATTAAAACCATTTATTAGTAAATGAAATATGACAAAATAGTAGATAAATATGATACTTTGAACAAACACATACATATATGTTACAGTGAGTTTATAATCCAGCATGACATTTAGGCATGTTACAATGTAATTTGTCTCATTATGTGATATGAATACATGGTCACCCTATAATATGTATAATGCAAATAAAATAACACCCTCGCAATAACAAATTTCACAAAATACAATCATTTTTACGAAGTGGTACAATTTAACATGATATACTACCAAGTGGTACGTGAGCCAAAAAAGGTTGGGAAACGCTGGTCTAAGTGTTGGCTGGTTTTTAATAATTTTATTTTAGAATTTTATAAATGGAGTCCAGGTATTAAAAGTTATATTATAAAATATTAATTCAATAGCATCACTAAAATTTACCTTTAAGGTCTATGCATTTTATTATCATTATATATGATTACTATTTTATTTATGGCTGGTATACATGTGATACATTATAGCTCTGATCTCAGTTTATTATTTTAATGATCACAATCGGCACATTTAAATAAGGCTACCCATCAAATATTTACTGATTATTTCTATATACTTCTCATTTTTCATTCATCACAAGTGGGACTCAGCATAAGACCTATTGCTGAATATCATACACAATTTATTTGCTATTACTTGATTTCTTCTCCTTTGTCTTTATCCATTAGATTATAAATGGTATCCAACATGATGCATGTTAATTTATAACTGTTTTATATTCTTTTTGAACTTCAAGCCTATATCAGGAGAGATTAATAAAGCTTGAATTTTTTTAGCAAGAGCAGATTTTTTTAGATAATCAAATATTAAACCAAAATAGTTAAACATTTAATATCAGTAAATGGATATGTAGTTGATATTAACTAAAAATAAAAGTTAATTAGATTGATGCATGTTGGGAATAATAAGGAGATATTTGAAACATGTAAATGAGAGAACAAACGATGGAGCTAGACTGGATATATTGATAGAAGTAATAATAATAAGTGGACAATGGAAATCTTATTCCAAAAATTTGTAAAAAATTTAGAAATAAATCACCACTTGTGTTATGAGTAGATAAGTTAGAAAAAAGTCTATGATATTAAAAAGAGTTACATATCAGAGAAATTGTATTAAACTTTGAACAACTTTATTCTGCAGTATATATTTAGTGGTTGAAGATGATGGTAATAATATTGATATATTCACAAGTATTGAACAAAATAGTAAAAACAGCTATCATAAATGCATTTTATTTTTTATCCATGTCATGTAGATATAAAAATTGAAAGAAATATCACATTTTTATTTACTGTCAAAATACTAAAAAGATTGTAAGTTGTACCTTGGATGGAAATTGGGATTAACTCTTAACCTAAAATATGTGGTTTTTTGAAATTTTAATATGGGTAAAATATTAAGTAGAGTATAAATTTTTAACATTATTAAGCTCTTCTATCTTAAAAAAACCTAAAAGTCTCAATTTGATTGAAAAAAGTAACAGAACTAAATCATATAGACCAATAGATTTATATTTTTTGTGAATTACAATAATAAAAAATGTAAACCCTTAATATGACCAATCATTGCAAAGATCATACATCATAATGCTTCATTATTTTTTAAAACAGTCAGATATTTACAAACAGTCCTTTTAATCAAAGTGGTATTTCAAATCCACTGGTATATAATTAAATATTGTGATGCTTAAGTAATGGTATTATAAAATATAAATACTGGATATTGGCTAGTTGGAAGTCCATTATATGGTCGAGTAAATTATCATTTTTTCATTTTTCCTATCGCATAAAAATAACTTCCTTTGTCATTTCGATTTTGACATTATATTTCCTTGACTTAATTATTACAGTTCATAAATATATCACAATTACAACACCCACATATATCAGATAGTTAATTAAATTTAATATAGACAGGATTTAAAAGTGTTTTCCCAATATTAAACAAGATCTCAGAGACCTCTAAATATAATTCTTTGTCATTCAGACGTTCTTAAGTTTTCTCCCATATTTCCTATAATCGGCACATACCTTAAGGATTTTATGAATCATAATATACTTCAATCAATTCTGCAAAACCCTAAAACTACAATGCAATTTGTGATCTCATTGCCTAAACCATCTGTTATTTTATTCTCCATACCTCTATATCATTTTGTTCAATGATAGTTTTTTATATATATTTATCATTTTAATATGCATTCTGTAATTAACTTTTGGCTGTTGTTTTGAATTTTAAATAAAACTGAATTGAAATGAATTACAATACTTTTGATAATATGTAATTATGAAAACAATAATTATTTTTTGGCATTATATACATCGACCATCAATGAATCCTAAATAATAATAATAATAATAATAATTTTTATTTTTATTTATTATTTATTTATTTATTATGAAACAAACAATAAATGTATAATACAGTGAGATAAATTCCATACAAGAAAAATCTTGAGTGAGGAATTTGAATGTAACAACTAAAAACACTAGTAAAATACAAAAAAAAAAGTATAAATATAACATAAAATATTAAAATTATACAGATATTACCTTTGGCAATTCAATCACAGTAGTAAATAATTACAACATAACATACAGTATAAACAAACAAAAAATAAAAATAAAATAAAACTAAATAAAATAAAACTAATGCTTAGCATAATAAAACCAATGCCATAAATGTTTTTTTTTTTTAAAAATCAAATAACTAGTGTTCATTAAATTCACAGAACAATTTCTTTATAAACATATTAAATAATTTAGGACCATTATAACTAAATTGCTTTCTACTGGGATGTTTAAGAAAATTAGGTGAAGCTAGCCGATACTTAGTAGATAAATGAGTATTTACAACAGAAGATTTAGTATCCAAATGAAGTTTCCTACAATAAATATCAAGAATCACTCTATATTTATACAAATGGAAAACATCTAGTGGATATAAAAAGTGGGTATAAATATCTTTGAATAGATGTGTATGAATCTACCAAAAATGACAGTGTATTGTATAATTCTGTAAAACAGACAAAGTAGTCATTGCAAAA
>JAQFVV010002552.1:0-23444 GCA_028023455.1 Epiperipatus broadwayi | reverse complement strand
ATAAGCATAATTGTTATAACTGACCAAAATAGCAGCTAATTAGTTATTGTGTATTGTAATGGTGTTGCTTACCTTCTACATGCTGAACATTCTTTCTGAGTTGGCAGTCATACTGCTACAAAAAACATACAATAACAATTGTTCTCATTAATGTGCTTCTTGCATTTTATGCTTTATTATTTCATTGTCAAAACATGCAAGAATAAAATGTTATTCACCTGAATGTTGAAAAGTCAAAAGTTTTGATCTTATTTTATTGGGGGGGGGGGGGGGTGAGAATACTTTATCATCACAAGTTATTTTTTGTTTGTTTTTATTTTTAAAAAAGGTAACAGAAATTGGTTTTAAAATAGTAAGTTTTAGTATTTTGGCAGTATATAAATAAAGCCAAAAAAAATATTGCCTTATAGGCCAAAAAAAGTGGGCGTATTTTTAAACAAAAAAAAAGAAAACGAAACTTGAAAAAAGTCAAAAGTTCTTGATCTTACTTTATTTTGGGTAAAGTGGAAGTGCATTGAGAAATACTTTGGTAAAAAAGTTAGAGCTAGAACTTATTTTTTGATTTTTATTTTTAAAAAAAAAGGTAATAAAAATTGATTTCAAAATAAGTGCTGAAGCCAAAAAAGATCTTATTTCTTTTGTCTTGGGGAAGTGGGTTGAGAAATACTTTGTCTTCACTGAGACAACAGTTATTTTTTGGTTTGTTTTTATTTTTAAAAAGGTAATAAAAATTGGTTTTAAAAATAAAAGTTTTAGTTTATCAGTAGTATACAAAGGCAAAAAAGATATCTCCTTATAGGCTAAAAAAAAAAAAAAAGTGGCTGTATTTTTTAAATGTAAAACTGAAACTTGAAAAAGTCAAAAGTTTTGATTCATTTTTTATTTGGGATGGTGTGGGTGTGTTGAGAAATACTTTGTAAAAGTTAGAGACAGAACTTAATTTTGGGTTTTTATTTTTAAAAAAGGTAATAAAAATTGATTTCAAAATAAAAGTTAAAGCCAAAAAAAAAAAATCGCTGTATAGCCAAAAAAAAAAAAAAAAAACTACTAAAATGAAATATTAAAAAGAGGGTAGAAAAAATTTAAGAGATCAAAAAAAGTCACGTTACATTTTATTGTTTTAACAACGCCGACAAGCAGCCGTGATTGGCTATCAAAAGACAACCAGTTTGTGTAATAACCCCCCCATAAACATCTGCATATGTGATAAATAGAAAAACAAATTAATTTATGTATGATTGATTAGATTTTGTTTTTGTTCTGCTTTTTTTTTTAATTGGGAAAAAATGCGAAGAAAACAAATAAAAATTGTTCATATTAATTAAAAGTTTAAAATCTTATTATTTTGTTATTACAAACTTTCCTTGCCAGTCTAGCTGCGGACCGGCAGAAAACTTCTGCAGCCCGGTGGTTGAAGACCACTGGTCTAAACAACCACAAATTGTATTATCAACACTTTTTAAAATGTCATCAGTTATATCTGACAAGGTAATAAAGGTAGAATATTCTTTTCTAAAGCTCCGGTAGTTTCAAAGATAAAATATTGAAATGTGGGAAAAAAAGCATTTATTTGATTACTGATTTTTTTTTTTCCAAATAGTTTAGATAAAACAGGTAAAACATTAATAGAAATATAATGTAAAAGGACAATTAAGCATAGTAATTGGCCTTACCAATGCAAATTTCCAACATATTGAAAATAAGAGAAAGGCAATGATTAGAAAATATCTGTAAATATTATCTATACAAAAGAATAAATTTAATATAGTAATTGAAAGTCGAGCAATAACATAAACACTAGATTTTAATAAATTTATGGACCTTAAGAACATCTTATTTTTTATGAAGATTTTCATTATAAAAATCAATTAAAAAAGAATCAGGATACAAATGCATATATATACATCAATGAAAGGTTCTGAAATAAAAAACAGGAAAAATCACACAGATGATTTATATGTATATATCCAAAAGATAACTTTAGCATCTTTGTTTTGTTTTTTAATAACAAATAAATAAATATTAATTCCTATTTTCATATGTTATTTACAAGAGTTTATTATTTATATGTTACCAGTAGTATTCAGTACTTTTTTTTTGTCTAAATATGTTTCTCCCACTCCAAAGTTTCAAATCAAAAACAAAACTGTTAATATTACTTTTAAAATAACCTTTTATTTTAGGTTTAAAAAGTTTCAAAATAAACTTGTTATTTCTTTTGTTGTTTGAAAGCATATTGAATTAATTTGCAGTTTTAAATTAAAGCCTAATAAAAAAAAAAGTGCAACAAATAAAACTAGCATACATGAGATGAAAAAGTAGTGACACATTTGAACAATTAAAAAGGGGGTGTTTCAGTTTGACTTTTTAAAACTATATCCAATATATATAAAAAATTTAATAATAACGTGAAAGGCTTTACCTTCGAAAGAAGCGCCTTAAAAATGTTTGCTTATGTGACAGCCAATCAGATGTAATAATGACTGCATGTGGAACTCTAATGTGCAATTATTACATCTGATTGGCTGTCACATAAGCATTTTTAAGGTGCTTCTTTTGAAGATTTTAGCCTTTCACGTTATTATTAGACCATTCACAAACGCTTAACAAATTTAATATATTTACATTTGTTACTATAAAAATTTTAACTAATTATTCTGGATGGATTCACTCATAGAACATATGTAAACACACATTTAAGTGCACAAACATATATAGACTCATATATTTAATTATGTAAAATCAAATATAAATTCATACATCACATAAATATCTATTCACATGACTAATACAAATTCATATAATATACACTTTCGATATGAATTCTAGCATATCAACACATTATTTTCCCAATCTCTTTCAATATTACTTTATCCTTTAAATAAATAATGAAAATAAAAAATAAACATTTAACAATCCTAATCTTCTTATTTGCCAATATATTGGTCATAAATTCTATTACAATCATAGCAATAGTTTTTCTTTAAAAAAAAAAAAAAGAAAATGTAAAAGTTTTCAATGGCAATAAATAGTAAGATATTTTTTCCAATTAGTCCCAATTCAAAAAAGCAATAAAATGATAGATGGATTTGGAATTTGCCAACCATGATTATCAAAAAATCTAAATCTTAAATTAAAGCTTCTTAGAACAGGGGTCAGCAACCTTTTAGTAGCATGGTGCCGAACCTATGTTACAATGTTATTCCTGCACTGACATGATTTTACCAATCTTATTATATTATCAAATTGGTTCAGTTATAATGGGCTTCAAAGTTATATATAATATTATAGTATATAATATATACTACTATATAATATATACTTTTGAAGTCCATTATAACTGGATCTTATATTATTGGTCATTCAGTATTTTAAAATACTTAGAATCATGTGAAAAGTACCTTTTTTTAAATTTGTAATTTTTAACATGCTTATTAAAAATATATATTACAAATTATAAATTACAATTTTTTACCTATACAAAATATATAATTTAAATAAGAAAAAATATTATGAATTCTAACATGATTAGCCATTTTTTATTATTAAAATAAATTAATGTGAACCTTGCCCTTGTACCTCTTTGCTTAATTGCTCAATGTCAGGTATGTAATTGGACACTTTTAGCTTCACACATGCTTCTGAATGTTCAGGTGTTAGGCAACTTCTTTGTGAACTCAAAATATTTTTCATATGTGAGAAAATTTGTTCACATAAGTAAGTTGAACCAAATGCCGAAAGCAGAGCACAAGCAGTTTTTTTTTTAAGAATTAAATCTTTCAGGTAATGATATCCAACAATTGAGAATGACAGCTGACTTTTCTAGACAGTTTCCTTCAAGAGTTATTCATAATTCTACAAATTTAGCTTTCCACAATTCTGATGACATTAATTCGATTAATTCCATTTCAAAACTATCAATATCCATCCACTCAAAAAGAGGTAAACCAAATGGAGTCATCTTTAAATCAATTAAGTCAGGTCTGATGAGGAAAAAAATATGGGTAGTGTATTTTGGAAGTCTTCACATCGTTTGGAAAATTCTTCTCTGAGAGCTTCAATGTATTTTTGAAGTTAATCTTAGTTAACGTTAAATTGATTTGCATGGGCCTTTACATTTGGGAAGTACTTGTAGGTATTAGTTGTAATATCACTGTAAAATATATCTAATTTGAATGCAAATCCTTTCCAATATTCAAAAAGTTCTAGTACTGTTTGACCCTTCCCTTGTAAATGCAAGTTTAAACACATTCAGGTGTTGAGTTATATCAGTCAGAAACATCAATTTGCATCAGTCTTCATCATTTATTTCCGGATAATGTTGTTCTTTTTCATCAAGAAACATCTTGATTTCTTTCAGACATGATACAAACCTGTTCAAGACATTACTTCGACTAATCCAACGAACATTGCTGTATAGAGGGAGATCTATATATGCACTATTCATTTCTTGCAAAAGGGATTTAAATTGTCTGTGTGTTAATGAAGAATGAAAAACTATGAAATTAATTATTTTAATGACAGTGTCCATTACAGAATTCAAGCATTGTGATGAGATTTTTGCAACCAAATTTTCCTGGTGTATAATGCAGTAGAAACTCAATATTCGATGTTTAATATGATTTTCAAGAAGTTTAACAAATCCTTTTTCCTTTCTGACCATTGCAGGGTTGGCATCAGTAGTAACACTAAATATTTTATTTATGTCAATTTTCTGATTTTCAAAATAATTGAAAAATGCGGTGAAAATATCATGTCCCTTTGTTGTACCAGTAAGAGAAATCAACAAACACAATTCTTCATAAATATTATTGTTGTCACAATATCGTGCAACTATTACTAGGCGTGCCACATCATTTATATCAGTCCTTTCATCAACAGCAACACTGAATGCAACAGCTTGTTGTAAACTAGTTTTCTCTGCTTTGTTGTTACATCTTCAGCCATGTCAGTCATTCTTCTTTTTGAATTGATCTTGCAGAAGCTGGTATTTCTCAAATTCGAGACAGTATTGTTTGTTTATTTGGTAGATCACTGAATAAAATTTCAGCACTTTTCAAAAACGTTTCTTTGATGAATTGTCCATCTGTGAAAGGTTTGCCTTTGGAAGCCACACAATGAGCAATTGTATAACTACATTTGGTGGCTTTATTTTGGGTTCCAATTATATGACTAAAATAAGTAGTTTGTTTCTTAAAGGCAGAAACAGCTCTTTTTATAGCTTCACTTTTCTCATCTGAGTTTTTAAACATGAGCACGTTTAGTTTGATAATGTCTTTGTATACTTGAGGTACGACACACAATACTTTCACAGCATAATGTACACACAGCACGATCTTTTTGCTGTACAAATCCATATTCATTTGTCCAAGAGTCTTGAAAAAAGTGAATATCACGTTTTTGTCTTTTGTGGGACATTTTGGGAATCTCTCAGTCAGAATGCCACGAGTGCTGTGATGATGTACTGTAGCTTCTCCTTAAACGAAGTCAAGAATCTCTCAACAATTATGCCCAGAGAAACCTGTTAGCCACTTTATTTTCCATTCCCCAGTCTAAGTTTTCCCATATTCTGCTCCATCCCATTTCCACAACATAATCTTTGTCAACTCTATGGCCTTTATATCTAAATCCCCCTTATCTTTTCCCAAACCCAGCATAAAAAACAATAATCCATTTTCTGTATAATCACTTTTTTCATATTTATTCTTTTTCGAAAGAAGCGCCACCAATGAGCATCGATTATTTACCATTCAACTATCGAAAATAGCTTTCTAGAATTGATAATGTAATAAGCTTTTTATTTGGATTACGATCTCATTTTTTAATATTATCAGAAGTAAAATGTGAATGTATAGAATTTATTTCGCTTGCAAACAAAAGTATCTTTTAAATGAAGTCAAGTGTGTTATTTTGTGATAAATAATTTACATGTTGAATGTAAAAGCAAAAAAAAAAAAGATGCTGTAATTAAAAAATATTTTTTTACTACAATTTATTCCGAGTGCCATTGATAATCGTTGGCGCGCCAAGCATGGCACGGGTGCCATAGGTTGCCGACCCCTGCAGAATGTACTTAAATTATAATATTCAAAAATAGATAGTAAACTAAAAAACATTGAAAAAAAAATGTAAAAGATACAATGTTATAAATATATATATATAACATCATTAATTATGTATGTGAGCTATTACAATTTCCTTTGGATAAAGTAATGCAACACACATGGTATCATTGAAAATTATGCCATGTAAATAGTTTTATACAAGTATAAGAGAGAGGACTGCTTATGATTTTTTTTTAAATTGTATTTAATATATTAGATAATTCTATAACCATATATATATATAATGTAAAATCAACATTATTTTAAACAGTATGAATAATAAATGTCTTTTTTCTCTTCCTTTCCACTTCTTTTCCACCTGTCTCTTCTCTTTCATCCTCCCTCACCCCCCTTTCCCCACTTCTCTCCCTCCCTCTTTTTATTAATCATTTCTAATTTATCAAAGAAACACTGAACAACAATCAAATAGAATGCCACAAAATATTAAAAAGCATAGGCAAAAAAAATCTTATATGATTATAAAGTTAGTTAATAAATGGAAGAAGAGAAAAATCTCAAAAAAAAAAAAAAATGATGAAAATTAAATTCTGAAGTCAATTGTTTTAAAGAATTTGTACATGAACTAAATAAAAATTAAGATTACACTGTTTTTACAAAATAGATATAGGAAAAGATTTAAAATATGGTTGCTGAATATCTCCTTTAATTAATAGTTATTTGGCGATTTGTTAAATGAATACTGTTTGATTAAAAAAAAAAAGTGCATTAGGACTAGCTTTTCTTAAAAATGTGGGAGTGCTTGTAGAAACTAAAAAATGGTTTGAATAAAATGTTGTGAAGAATTAAAAAAAACTGTAAAGAGTTTGAGATAAAACAAAAACTTCTACAATTAAAGTAATAATAACTGAGGGGGGTGGCAAAAAATGAAGAGTGACAGTTGAACAAAAAGTTTTTAAAATAAACAACCATTTTTAGATATTTACAAAGTTATTTGTGATAATACAAATAGCAATAAAAATATTAAAATCCAAACTACAACTGCTAACATAAAGGTCATTTTCTGGCCCAGAAAAAATTACAATTAAAAAAAAATTTGTTAAATGAGTTGTTTAGAATTATAAGAAGCCAAAAGAAAAAAGATTGAACAATTTTAATCTATGGTGTTTGGAGAAGAATGCAAAAATTAATTGAAAGAATAGGTTGAACATATATTTAGAATTATGAAAGATATGTCAGATTTCTAAAAATTTAAGAAAAACATACATATTTTTTAAAAAAAGATTGATAACTTAAAAAAAAAGTCTAACTCTTTGGCATTTGAAAAGTGAAGTAATGGATAAAAAAAAAAAATTCTAGAGAGAATTGTTTAGTTATGGTGGAGGACCCTTTACTTGGAAGATAATTAATGATATAATATCCAATATCACTTGGATTTTAACCAACCAAAAAAAAATAAGTTAGATTTAAAAGTGGTTTTAGTAAGTGGATTATATTCAAATACTGAGAGAAGTTATAAAAAGAACCAATAAATATGAGTTGGCATTATACTTTGGATTTGTAGATTATGAAAAGGCATTTGATTCTATAAGCACTTCTTCAATGATTAAAAAGTATTGGATCATCAAGGTATAGAACCAGGATATGATCATATTCTGAAGACTATTTATAAAATGCAACAGCAACAATAGAAGATTACATAATAATACTAAATATATTAACATTGAGATGAGTGTTCGACTAGGTGACTCCATATCTCCAAAACACTTAACAGCAGTTTGCAAGAAGTACTTTGTGGATTAAAATGGGGTCTATGAATGTAAAAATAAATGGAGATTATTTAAGCCATTTAGATTTTGCAGATGATGTAGTTGTTTTTTTTTTTTCCAAATAATGCTTGAGAGCTTCAGGAAATGTTGCAACAGTTATCAGATGAAAATAAAAAGTAGGATTAAAGATAATGTTCAATGGAATTTCTTAAATGAAGAAAATAAAGATTAATATGATGAATTTGAAAAAGGTAACAACTACAAATATGTTGGTCAGATTATTACTATAATAGATGAAATTATTATAGAATTAAACTTGGTTGGAGTGGTTTGGGTAGAAATAACTTAATTAAAAGGAAATAGCTTATGTGTTTGAAAGGGAGGTTTTTTAATAAATGTGTTTTACAAGTTCTTACTTATGATTCTGAAATTTGGGCATTTAACAGAAGAGCAGTATGGAGAGATGTGTGTTAAAAGTAACAGGAAAAGATTGAAAATGAAATATATGGGTGAGAAAAAACAGATATTACTGACATCATTGAAAGAGACTGAAGAGGAAATGGACTGGATATATTGTTAGAAGAGATGATAGTAGATAGACAATTGAAATCTCAAACAATGATAAACAAGTGATATGACTTGGATGTCATACCCTATTGCCTAGCTGTTTTATCCTACCTCCTAAAACAAAACAATGTATATACATGATTAAAAAGTTTCTTCCAAAGCAAGTGCTTAATAATTATGCATCTGAATCCATACCATTTTTATCTATCTAGTGTAAGGTTTGGTAATCAATAGATGCAGGCAGTATGCTAACGAATATAAAGATATAAGCAAAGGTTGTGTGATTACTAGTTGGTCATGTGATGTCTTAATAGTATAATCCATATGACTTAGCAGATACAGTGGCAAAGAATTTGTATTATTATTAACTGCTTGCCAATCTATTGTATATCTAATTCAGAGTGGAGAAATGTTGAATTTTGATCTCTATGATATCTGCAGTAAAATAATATATTTGCATTTATTTAAATTATAGAAATGAATAAAAAGACAGACTAAAATAAACATAGAAACTTTAGAAAAAATAGTCTGGGTTATTTTTTTTTTTTAATTTAAGCAATAAACCTACTATAGCTCTAGGCTTTTTTTTTTTTTTTTGTTAATAAACAATTTATTAGTATTTTTATACGTACAGTACTTAATTAGATTTGGAAAGCAAATAAGCCTTTGTAATTCAAGAAAGATGGATATTATTGATTTTGTGTGACCTAGTACGTTGCTAGTTAAAGCCAATCTGCCTCTAAAAGCTCTAAGTGCACTCATTTATCACCATTTGAGTGCTGCACCTTGCCTCTTGCAGGAACCTCAGGGAGATAGTTAAAGCACTAGTTCACTTATTTTTTGACTAGCATTAATCCAAATCCTTCTAGTCAGTTGACACGTAAAATTAAAAATCAATTGCAGAATTAACTAACTTATGATTTTCACTTACATACACACACGTATGAAGATGTGCTATTGGTTTCATATGTAAGCAGCTGTGTGAGGTCTGATTACACAATTTTGTTTTGAGATATTAAGTTATAAAATATGCCTTGAATCACATAATTGTATATTAATATTATAATGTAAAAAATACAGTATGTGTATATATAGAGAGAGAAAGCGTTAATGATTACAACAGATTAAAGATGTTATAAACCAAAGCTCATAATTTAAAAGAGTGCACATTTATTTTAATAAGTCACTATAACTATCCTAAGATGGCATATACTAAATAAAAAAAAAATATTGAATCATTTCATAAATATAGCATAGTCATATATACAAACAGAATTGTTTAAGCCCTTATACTGGGTGATGTGGCTGCTGTTACAAAATGTTGTTTTGAGTCTTGTAGCTTTAGCATTTTGTAATAACTCTTATTTTCATTGTATGGTGATAAGACTAATAAACTAGATCTGCCATTACCTAATTGAACCAACTTTTTGGAAATCAATGCTTCTCAAAAAAGGAGAAAATATGTAAATTTTAATAATTTCATGCATTGGCATTTCTCTTTTTATATATATAAAGCACTATATAATATCAACTATCCTTTATTCCTAACAGTTTTTAACTGCCTGTTTAAGCTGATAGTACATTTATTACAATATTTCTTTATAAATAGTTTATTATACCTATATAAACTTTGGAAAGATGTTTTAAAATATTTAATAATATTTTTAATTTTAAATTATTTTGTAATTATCCCTGTATAATTAATAAATACTAGTTATAAGGATAGTAAAATAAAATATAATAGACAAGTACTCAGTCATTCAGAAAGTCATGGTACATTTAAGCACTAGAAATGAAATCTAAGGCTTTGATTAAAGAAACATTCAGCTCTCAAGTCCAACACTCTAGCATTAAGCTAAACTGCTCAGTATATGTGAACAATTATTAATATTTACAAAATGAAAGATATTAAAATATAGTACATATTAATATTTTTGAACACATTTCTGTATCTTATTTTAAAAATATTCCATTTGATTTTGTATTATAAAATTATTTAGTATTAAAACATGGAAAATAGTAACATGAGGAATCGTAAGTTTAAAAAGAGAAAGATGGTAATAAAATAGAAAGCAGATACTTGGAGAAATAAATTGCATTTTTATAACACAAAAATATATTCATGCAGAAGAATGAGCATGAAAGTGTCATTCAAAAAAAATTTAATATGCATAAACACTAACCATTTGTTTAATAACCCATAAATTCTTCTTTTCAATATATATATTTCCATATTCCAGAAATTAATGAGTATTGTTATGGAAATGGTTAACCTAAGATAGACTTGAGAGGTTGGTTAACTTTCTTGATTCTTATCACTCTTCTTCAAATATTTATAAAAATTAATTTATAAATAGAAAGATTCTGATTACTTAGATATAAAAAATAATAACATATATTTTATTTAATATATGAATGAACTATTTTTATGAAATTAAATATGTCCATAATTATTTCAAAAAAGATAAATCATAGAAAATATAGCATCATGTTAAAAAATTATTTTAAATAATATCAATAAATAGTAGTTATAGTTATATGTATGTTTTTATTTACATCAAAGCTTCAAATATTTTAGTATTCTTGAAAGAATGAAGTATACCAGATATCTTAAGATAAAACTTGACAATTTAAAAAAAAAAAAAAAAAAACTCAAAATATATAACAATAATAAATTAGCCAAAGTTATATTTGCAATGGAATATTTAGTATTTAAGCAATTGCTTTTTCTTCAAAAAAAATTATTTGCAGATGAAGATTTTTTTTAGCAACTTATCTACTTTTTTCTTCTTTTAACAGTTAACTTTTACTAATTTATTAAAAGTTATTTAAAAAGTTTTAACATTTTATTATGGTTGATGATAGTAACAATACAAACAACAAACTTTGTCAAAAGAAAATTAATTAATTTCAGAAAAAATATATTATTTATTCATAATACCTAAGATTTTTCTAACATTTGTATTATATGGTTTGACTTCATACATATATTTATAAACAGAGAAATTTATTCATCATATTTTTATTAATATAATTTCCTATAATCACAAACAAATTAGAATAGAACATGATAAATGATTTCATTGTTACATGAATGAAAACTTCATAAACCAGAAATTCATAAAATAAAATACTTTCATAATGCATTAATCTCAACAGTGCACATGTGATTCAAAAATAAAATAGTAATTTTTAGAACAATTTATTTTCAAGCCTCCATAAATAATAATTGCAGATAGTAACACATTCCATATAATTTAGTTTTTAATATATATATATACAATTTACAGGTGTTTTTAACATGTACATGCATATCACTTACCCAATTTAATTTTAAAATTATAGCCATTAAAACCATCAACCAAAATATTTAACAAAAAAAAAAAAGAATAATGCAGTTATTAAAAACATAGTGGAATAATAAGTTGAAAAAAGACAGGAAGAATATTTGGTACTCTATATTTAGACCATACCACCAGCTTGATGGTGCCCTTTATGTGCAAAAAACACTTAAAAATGCCGTTTACGTGGACAAACCTACAGCCTATAGAACAATTCTGTTCATATTAAACCATTGCAGGCCTAGATGTCATTGTACACCAATATTAAGGTCTGCTGATATGCTTCACAAAACTATGCAAATGTGCACACTTCACAGATCGCTACCATATCATGTGAGGATGTACAGAAATCAACTGGCCATAACTCTTGAAATGTACATTCAAAGTAATTATCTTACACCCTACCTAACATAGTATTACATAGTAATAATTTTAAACCCATCACTGCACTTCCAAACACAACATGTAGGGTTGCATAGTCTTTTGGATGATCTTTCGGATCAGCAAAACCATCGGTCCCTGCCCCCCCCCCTGCACATTCATCCCTGACCTTTCCATATTTCACAAGTTGTTGTTTCAAGTCAATGCATTATGTACAATCCGCTAAACCATCGTTCCCCCTCCCCGACACCATCTTTCACAAGTTGTTATCCAAAAGAACTTGTTTGTTTTCAATCAAAAATAAGTACAGCAATTAATTTATACACGTATTTTTTTTAATCTCAAAATAATACCTGAAATCGGACAATAAAGACAAAAAAGTCTGGCATGGTAATGTTATTAAACTAAAAGCGTGTTTTTAAATGCAAAAACAAAAAGCAACTTGTTCATTTCCAATAAAAAATAAGTTGATAAATTAATTTAGACTTTTTTTATATATAATACCAGAAATCGGACAATAAAGAAAGGTCAGCCAGATAATGTTATATTTATGTGTTTTAAACTGTATATAACATCATCAAGAAGCCTGCTATGGTGTAAAAATACAATGCCAAATATTTACATATTGTAATGTGCTCAAACTTAGATAAGTATGTGAATTTATTCAATTGATTTTTCTCTCACACAAAAATAAAATAAAATTTCATCTTGTAATAAAAACTGTTGGTGATGAAACATAAAAGATACACAAGTTTACATGATGTTTTTAATTAAGTTCATATCAATTTTTATTTATTAGAACATTTTTTCTACTATAATCTTTGTATAAACTCAATGTTTTTTATTTGTAATATTATCCATATATTAAAATATTCTTACTGCTAAAGTCTTCATATAAAATCAGTATTTTTTGATTAAACAATATTGTTTATTGGAATATTTCCCTTTGTTCATTATATTTCAGCACAAAATTTTATGCTTTCAATTTTAACATATTTCTTTTTTTCAAACCTAAACTAATTATTTTCATTTTATCATTTAAATGGAGCAAATTATTAGCCTTTTTAATTTAAAAAAATTGCTATCATTAATCCCTTACATGTCATGGGTGTATATATGTTTCAATAATGCAAAGGGTACAATATGTCCAGTATTTGTTTGACTCAATAGGAATGACATGATTTTCACAAATTTCTATCATGTAATAGTTGATTGATTTAATTGTAGGTATTGTCCTTAGATGTCAGCTATAGTCAATAATCAAAAAGAAAATAGCTCTACATCAGCAGAAAATAACTTTTGCTCTTGCACAATAATATCTGATTTTGACAGTTACTTTACAGTGCAGTTGGTAAAAAATAAATATATTGAGTGGCTGATCTCAAAATTTAATTTGTATGTCAGTTGGCTAGAAATTTAACTTTAATTCAAGGTGTATTTTTTATTTAAGTTATAATTTTAGTGAGTGTGGTATTATGTATAAACACGCACACACTAATACTGAAGCAGTCAATCTTAACTTAAGACTGAGCTTCATGTGTCTATCTACTAACCTGAGTTTAAACCCTATATCCCATCCCGCTCCTTTTGTTGTGTATATATATTTTATGTATATATTTGAGATGCGCGCCTAAGTTATAAAATTTTAACTTTTAAATAACATTTTTAATTATTATTAATTTTTTATTAAATTAAAGTACATAGGTGCGGCTCAGATATATATATAGTATAGGAGCAAAAAATACTAACAAAATATTGATTTTTTAAAATATTTTATTATACGTCATTTTTTTAAAACTTTTTCTTTTTAAATTGCTTGTTTTTTCCTATTAATCTGTATATTTTATAAAATCCAAGATGGAAGATACAACTGTTAATTGTCTAAAAATAATTAAAGGGTTGGAAACACTATTGTTTTAATCTGGTGAAGGTATTTTTTAATTAAAGTTTTTAATTAAAATAAAATGGGGATTAAGATTAAAGATTTTCTTTTGTTGTAAACATTTTGTCAAATCTATTTCCAATCTGGAAATAGATTTGAATATATTTTTGGCATATTATCTAACAGTTGCATCTTTCAAAAACAATGGACAAAGAAATGTAAAATTTCTGTTAAATTAAAGATTACGTTTGAGCTAGAGATAAGAAATGGAAAGCATTCTTCAAATACCTGGGTAGGAGTAAAAAATGGCCGGATTTTAAATCACCAACAGATTAGCTATTATTGAGAAAACTGATTGCTACTGGACACCACGCTGTTTTGAAATCTAAAAATGATGACCTAGTAAAAAGCTTTTCCTGACCCTTGTGGGTCATCTTCCGCTACCGTAATATTTTGCTGCCCTGAAATGAAGTAAAAGCCCAACTGGAGAAATGTGGAATGCTGAATAAGAGCTTGCTGTTATTTAAGAACCAATTGCCATACATAAGCTGCACTTTTTGGACTCTTAAAATGATGCAAGGTAAATTATTTCAAACCACCACCATTGAAACTAAATCTAGCTTGCCTAACTAGTCTCAAACTCTACTATCAATTTCTCCTAATGTATAATTTAATTTTGTAACTTTTCTAATATGTAAATTGCTCTCAAATAATTTCTATAGATTTAATTCTCTCTCATATGCTCTAACTTTCTTTAACTCTGGTGCAGTCATTTATTTATATGTATGTTTTTAGTTATTAATATGCCAATCTCAAGCAATCTAACGGGCTGAATTTTTTAAAATCTTTTCTTTTTTTTTAAGCAAACCTTTATGAATCAGAGTTATTAATGCCCCATTAAAACATAATGCATTACTAATTAATAAGCTCACCAGATTGTTTTTCCGAGTCAACATTTTGTTTATGTTTTAGTGCAAAAAATTGTTATTTGTTTAACTCTGGATTCTACCCGGGGAATCTAGAACTTAGGCTAATTAATGCTCTGAAACCTTATTTCTTTTATAAATGGTATTATTCAATTCTGAAAAGGTGACTTATCATTTGTTTTCTATATAACTGTTAGTTTTACTTTATTTCCATACTCTTAAAATATCATAAGCTTAAATATTCAGTTGTTGTAAAATCCATGATGGTGGAATTGAATTATTTTAAATACCAGAAAAGGAGGGGGATCAAATCCAAATGTATATTTTAGTAAATGAAATCTAAAATCTTGTATATATTGTACCCTTACTTCTTGATATATAAAATAGTTTAAAATACAACTAACTCAGTTACATTATTATGCTTAATTAAAATTTGCATATCTATCTTTAATATACTTTTATATTATCATATCTTAATTAAATAATTATATATTAAAATTATGAGACTGTGAAGTAAAGTTACAAAGTAATAAGCAGATTTACATTGAGTCAATATCTCCCAAGATACTGTCTCAATGGCATAAGAATACTACCACTACCTTATCACCTTACCACTACATCTATAGCATTCTTATGACTTTTAAATGAAATAAATTATCTTTAATAATACTAAAATAATTCCTAACTTCTAACTTAAAATATAATTAAATAATCTCAGGTTCTTCTAAGTTGTTTTAAAATAATAATAAATTATGTAAATAAGTATGATGTGGGATTTTATATCAAACTTAGATACACCTAACTTATTTTAATAATAATAATAAATAATACTAATCTTAGAGTGTAATTTAATCTCATCTATTTCTATTATATAATCAGTCATTAAATAAATAAACAATCATATGTATATCTTTTATTTCATATGGTATCTTCATTTCAGAATAAATCAAAATCTTATAATTAATAATCTGTGGCAATAAACAATATTGTATTCTTATAATGTGTATTATAATCATCTTATGACCATTGTAATATTTATGTTCATGTCAATCAACTCTTATAAAATAATGTTAAGCAAATATGGTATTCAATTCTAAGTAATAATAACAAATTCATTTTGTGCAAATATTATGTTTATTTCAAATCATCTGAGGTCAAAATGCTGTGGTGAAAAATAATGAAACTCGACACACTTTTAAAACAAATTAACAAATTTATTTACAATAACTTCAAATAAAATTTATTTACACTATTTACAGTTTTAGAATTTAAGAAAATAAATCAAAATAAAATAAGAAATTACAAATACCAGAAGTTTATATTGTTACTAATTCATGTGCTTAATAAGCAATTATACACTCTTCAATTACTATACTAATAATATCATAGTATGTTTTCAAAACTTAGATTTAAAATAAATGTTAATAAACTTCCATTACAAATAATAATATATGTCAAAATTATTTATGTAGCATGTGTAAACAATGAAGCTCTACTAATTAAATAGCTACATTAATTAAGTATTACCATTTATAATGTATTATCATATATTTACTTTATTATTAGCATTGCTTAATAGCTTTATAAAATTAATGTATCTTTGTAATGTAAAACAAATAATTGACTGTAATTGTACTTTACTTAATGTAATACCTGTTATATGTTTATCAAATATGCATTACATATCTGTACTGTTCAAATACTATTATTTAAATCATTTATCAATTTCAAATTCAGAAAGCATTACCTTAGATAAATTCTATGATTCTTTTCTGTGTAAAAATCATTGCTTTACTTAATGTGTTATTTTAATCCTTTCTAATAATTTCTATCTATAAAACATATTCTAAACTTTATCTAAAATTTCCGGAAAAACAAACATCAACTTTAAATAAAATATTCATCATCCAAATTACCTATACTACATCGTCTATACTTAATAAACTTCAATCAAAATATAGGCTTCTACCCATAACGTAACTTAACTTATCCAATAAAATAAAATATAAAAAAAATATAGACTTTTAAAATCCTTTTCTGACTTGCAAAATAAAAATAATTACTTAGATAAATAATAAAAAATCATTTTAATACTAAACATAAATAAAATATCAAAATTATTTATAAAAGAATCATATAATTATTTCCAAGCTTCTTACGTAATGTTGTATCAAGTTTATATTATAAATTAAAATTATGCATATTTTAATAAAGTTCGTTGCCAATATAATGTATGTGTTTTCATAAAATATCTATACATTCATCCCACAAAACATAATATTTAGTTGATCTAAAGAAAAACATATTAAATTCATCAAAATTATTATACAATGTTTTTACCACAATAATAATAATGTCCATTCTGCTATCCAGCAGTCTTCGGAATTTGCAGCTTCAGAAAACAAAAATAATACACATTCATACTCATAACATTCACTAAAATATTCCGTGTTATATTAATTATAAAAATAAATTTATGTAATTAATTATTATATTATTTTTAAGTTACTATTTAATAAATGTACCTAACCTACTTTTTAATAGTTTAATAATATTTTAAATTTTATGTTAAATAAATAAAATAAAAATTTATATTACGGATTCCAGCGATGACTTTTGTTCTACCATAAAAGTTCTAACAAATATCCTACGTATAAAGTCAATAGAACACTATTTCCTGTTCCGTTGTATCACGTGTTTCTTGAAAGTTTATATAAAAATGATAACGTTCTTTTTTTCAAAAAATAAGTTTCCCAAGAAAACAAAATAAAATTAAAACAATAGTTTATAAGTTCTGGATCCAGTTCTTCATAGATTATTGTTTAAAAGTTATTATTTCTAAATTAATTTATAGTTTATAAATTATTTACATTGAATTTTTTAATCAACTTGGCATGCTTGGCTTAATTTAATTCAGTTTGGACATCCATGTATTACTTGCGCATTTATAAATAACATATTCAGGTAAGAATTAATTTCTTCATCTATAACGTCCAGCGTTTTAGATTACTTCAATATAGCAATTTTATTATATTACGATTTTAAATAATCATATTTATAATCTATTTGCCTTTTAAAACGTCAATATTTAGTCTTTTAAGCACAAAGACTTAACAAGGCAAGTATTTATTTAAAATTACTACTGCTTCTTATATCTTTCCTTAAGATATACATTTTACTTCTATAATTTGTCAAAAATACTTTTTTCCACAGAAGTATTTTTATTTCTTTAAAATATCTATTAATAACAGACAATAGTAATTTAACTTTAAAACTATTTATAGTCCAAAATACTACTTTTCTCCATCTTATAGTTTTCTGTACTAATCCAGCGTCTGTTACTTTTCTAGCATAAAGTTTCTGATATATTTCTACGATACGCGATGTTTCCATGATCATTTGTACGTAAATTGAGTTTCGATATTGAGAAGACCAATAGGGAACTATTAAGTTTCTACTGCATATTTATCATTTAAAAAATTATGAAATTATATACAATAACACTCTTATGATTTTTAAAACTGATTTTAAGAGCGTTTATAAATTTACTTGGCTATTTTCTCAATAGCACGTTTAACTTAGAAATTTAATTACACAGAGAGCCCCCTTCAACGATTGAATCCAGCTTTTATAGTGGAAGAGACTCCTCATCTGATTGGTACGTTTAAACAATCAAACTTTGCTTATTTACATATTTATCAACACACTATTAAAAATAAAATAATGACTTATTTAATATTTAATATTTTATCAAATTCTTTCAAAACAATATTTATCGTTTATTTAAATCTATTAAACATTCTTTTGAAATATTCTTTCTCACTTGATTTAAATCTTAACTTTTATAAGATCATTTAAAATAAACTAAATCTTTTTAAATACGTTATATTTTTAAAGTAATATTTTTAAAAATCAGATTTAATATTTTACATTAATATCTTTATTTTTATCTCGTGATAACTCACGTATTATTTATAAATTTATAACATGATTTTTTAAAATAATTATGCAACTTTATTAGACAACTTCCACGCATGTGTGTGTATAACATCTGTTCTTTATAACACAAGAACGCTTGCCGTCGTCTAAAAATAAACTAACAATTGCTTTTTTAAAATAAATATTTATTTAAATAAATAAGATATTATAACAGATTTTAAAATAATTATTTGATATGATTAAAATCAAATATTAATCTCAATTTAAATACTTATAATTTAAAATATTTTTATTCACTTTTAACATATATTTTAAATTAAATAAATATCTTTGTCTAATTTAAACTTGTCTTTTAAATACTTTAGCTTCAAACATTTGTTATTAAACATATTAATGCAGTATTACATCATAATCATCATCATTTTTAAATATCTTCTCAATATCAACACAATTCACATATCAAATACTCATAGATTGCTTTAATTAAACTTATGGTAACATTACCACAAGCAAAGTCAACATCACATATTTTAAAATACTTCTTAAATTTAAAATTTTCTACTAGACTAGCACAAAACTTAAATGGTGACCCATACAAAAGGGCACAATATATATATATATTATGGCAGCATCGCGCATTATCTGTATAAATTATGTCATTCAAACTAGGGTCACTTATTTTTAAAGCAGTAAATCTTAGTCAATGTCATTAGTGACATTTATACATACTGTGTTACTGACATTCGGATTATCTTCGTGATTATATATATGTGCTTCTTAATCTGGAGGTTGTGACAAGTTCGACCTATAGATTTCTTCTCAAGCCTTGTCCTGAGGATAGTTGACCTTCCCAGGAGCATTTATTACATATAAAAAGGCCTCTGGCGGTGATTCCCATAAGTCTGGCACATGCTTTGCCTATCCACTTATTTCATAGAAAAAGGCCTCTCGCGTCGGTTATACCAGTAAAAGTCTGGGTCACGCCATGCCTATCCACTTTTCTCTAAGCACTGCCCTAGAAAAGGGGGTGTTAGATTTCGTTTTTCATTCAGAAGCATGACCTTATCTTTGAGTTCTCTATCTGTCAATACCGTCTCTTATTCATATTATTATTTCTTTTGCTTATGACCTAATTTTAGTGCTGTAATAATATTGAAATTGCGCTCTGCTCAAAATATATATATAAATGCCAAAAAGTACTAGCTAGATTAATTACTATACAATCCCACTGTCGTAATTTCTGTGTTTAAGATTATCTGCCTCGGGGAAAATCAAGTGTTCTGTCTTTTAAATGTTTTTTTTTTAATAAATATTTTGTCATAAATTAAATGTAATTTTCTAATATGTTTTATTTATTTTCACAACTGTAATGGCGTGAAAATAGTTTATATTGTATCTGTAATGAATCCCAGAATGCTCCCCAAAATCATAATGTTAGTCACCATGTTTCAGAACCATATATAAAAGCGTTAATAGCAATTTTATGTAAATTCTTTTAATAATTGATTGGCATATTAATATTGGACACACCAAAGATGTGTATTTATTTATAATATATTATTTAACTAATAAAAGAGCATATGAGAAATAATAGCGTGAATGACAATATATAATTATCTATCATTTGGTAGACCGCTTGCTCATTCACGCACATACTAATGTTTGCAATTAATTTATAAAAGTATGTAAATAATTTGTCATTATATTAAACTAATTTTTATTGTCTAACTTGTTTGAGTAGTTCAAATTCCTTTTTCTCCACTTCCAACGTACATCCATGCGTGTATATATTTTAGTTAAGTCATAGTTAATAGATGTCTCATTGTCTTCTCTGCTCTGCTAGTGGGCCAGATTTAAAATTAATTCTCATGTGCCATCATTGTTATGTTATCCATTAGGTGTTTGATCTGGGGCTTAGAGAGTGGGTTCGAATCCAGGCTGGTCCCTGACCTAAATCTCAGGCTTGACTGGGTTTGAAGTGCATTTTTTGAGTTCCAGCTCATGTTAGGTGGATAAACATGTTTTGACTGGTATAATACTAAAAAGATTTTAAAGTTACCTGTCTATTTTACTCTAACAATTTTTTGTTTAAAAAAGTGAACTTTGTAACCAGATTTTATTATTGTTTCTATAAAATATATTTATTTAGTTAAGAAACAATGCTTAAGCCATAACATTTTATTTAAAACCTCTAATCCCTTTCATTAATTAAGAGTTTAACAAAAATAGTTTTAATTCTTTTAAGCAGTGTTGTCTAGAAAATTTTTAATTATAGTAATTAATCTGGAATTTCATAATTAATTAAAATGATGGCTTATCTAAGTAGAAGTTTTAATCACTGGTATGCTGATTGAGGAGATTCTTTAAATTCCTGAGTAGGATAAACAATAAGTGGTGTTTCTATATAAAGGACCAACTAAAAATTATTTTATTCTATTCTATTCTGCTGACTCAGACTCTGTTCTATCTTGCTTACATCATCTGAGATTGTTACTCTGATTGCATTTTGATCCTGTGTTGTATTATATATGTCTCTAGAAAATGAACTCTGAACTCAATCCAGTTGCCATATTAAAAACCATGTGTGGCTAAGACACAAAAGGCTGAACTTCTCTCCAGCATGAACCTCCCTTTAACCAGCATAGCTAAATTCACCAGCCAACTGATCTCATGAGTCAGCCAACTGCAGACCTCATCATAATAGCACATCTCAACAACTAAGGAACAAAGATCCCATGAAAGTATATCAATATGCCAAGAGTATACACTCATTTGAAAACAATCTGTACAAAAAGTAAGAGCTTTCCACCCACATTAACATAAAATCTTTTCATGTACTATTTTTTTTATATATATTGTAAGCTAGTAATATAAGAATGTATGTAATTTTTTTCATTAATTCATATTTTTATACTCATATATTTCTTAAAGTATAACTGATTTTTATATTTCAATTTTATTAATTTTATTGATCTTAACCTTCCATATATATAGATATCTTAGATTATAAATATTTCTGTTTCAACCCTTTAATATCTTTAATTAATTTGACAGCTGATAAGTAAATTAATAAAATATATTAGTTTCTAGAATTAATTATTTTTAGATTAAAAGAAACACATGATTAATATTTTTAAATACATATTTTAATTAATAATGTTCCAGAACTTAACATATTCATTTTTACTTGATGTATGTGGATGTGTGCATAACAATTTTTTTATATTTACATTAAACCGTTAATGTCTTTTTGTGTTTATATCATATGTGCCAGAAAGAAATGGTTTAACTTGTGTGTGTGCATGCATATAAATGACACCTTTTCAGATGTCTATTTATTTCTATTTAGCATAGGGTTCAGCTAAGTTTCTGCCTATACTCATTTACATATTATATCTATTTTAATATGTTTATTTATTGCATGAAATTAGTAATCATTATTGATTTTGCATTGGGTCAAGAATAGTAAATCTTCCCATCCCTAGTTATTCATTTTTGCTGTTAGTTAACACAAGTTACTTAAGTCCTATTTGTGATTGTTCACTACCTGTTCCCTCTAGTGGCATGGGTCATGCACTACATATGAACTGTGTTATTAAAAATCAGCACATGTGAGCTTGTTTCATAATAAAGCCTGCCTATGCTTAATTAATAAGTAATGTTTTGCAAAGATATGTGTACACATCTGCAATTATCAAATATATGGAGAGTTCTATTGCATTCACACTGAATTATTTAAGGAATAAAATTAATTCAAAGGAAAGAATCAAAATAATCAACTGTCAAATATTTTAAATACTTTTTTTAAAAGAGTTTATACTAAATTTTAATATATGATTGAGCTAGCTATAGCTCAAACCCATCTATTAATGTGAGCTTTTTTTTTGTTTTAGTATTATTAACAAACATTGTTGTTAATTATTAGATTTGTCTGGTGTTTGTTTACTGTTGTCTGCCCTACCAATTGATTATTTATGAAGAATCTCTACTCTCCCTGATCTAGCGGCAATAACTAATTTATATATAGGTGAACAGCTGTGAAGGCACTTGCAATTAATATCCATGTCAACCAAATATAAATATTCTAGGCTAGAGTCATAATAATTCCCTCTGTTTAAGGATATTAGGGGCAGGCTCTCCATTATAACATAATTTTTTTTAAATATATTAAATGACTATAAATAGCTTTTTTAAATATTTTTATAAGTATATTATTAGCACTGCTGAAAATTTACATGATAGCAGTGAGAAATGCTTTGTATCAATAATATAATTTATCATTGTTTTGTTTTGTTTTTAATATATAATTTTGATTTTAATTATTTTATTTTTCCCCACTAAATACTTATTTTAAACTAAAAACTACTTATATATATATATATATTAAATAATGATAGCAAGAGTTTATATAATCAAATCAACAAATAAAAAGTTATACTTTATGGCTATTTTAATTTTCAAATTCACAATATCTCATGAGTGCAAGTACTGGTATTGTAACTACATTATTGGGACAGACAAAGCAAGACTGAAAGCATAAGACAATAATTACCTCAATACAGTACAAGCAATTATAT